>OOFJ01136521.1:0-11703 GCA_900323375.1 Benthosema glaciale | reverse complement strand
GTGTGTGTGTGTGTGTGTGTGTGTGTGTGTGTGTGTGTGTGTGTAGCTATATTGGCATGAGAAAACATATGTTTACATTGCCAAACAAAAGGTTGCACAATACAGCAAACAACACACCTGCAGAACCAACCTCTTATCATGGCCATGTTATTCAGGCTGGGAATCCTTGCAAGAGACAAACTGTTTGCTGACTTGCTGCACTCACTCCCTCCCTGAAAGTGAAAGAGTGCTGAGTCGCTGCATGCATCATACCGTAGCTCTTCCTCCTTGAAAGTGAACGAGTGCCATCCATACACTGGCATCTCCTGATATCCGATCCCCTTGACCAAATGTAAAAGACACACGTTAGAATTACCTCTATAGTCATCCTGTGTCCTTCCTTACCAACTGGATGAACAACTTCTTCCCAGAACATGGCCATAAGACTCGGGGCTATTCCCTCTGACTCAGAGACTCCCTGGCTTGTGCCCCAATTCATCAGCAAAACATGAAAGAGATTCAAGGGTGAGAAAGAGAGAGGAATGAAAAGCAATCAGGGTGGAGGAGAAAGAAAGGGGGAAACTAAGGGGTGGATGGATTAATGGATGGGTATATAAATGGATGTAATGGAAGTAGACCAGTGGTTTCCAACCAGTGGTCATTGAGGGGGTTCCAGGTGGTCCCCATCACCATCGTTTAAGAAGTCTAGAGAATGCAGAAGGATTGTCATTTTGATCGTTTGCCTGTCATCTCCCACACCTAGAGCATGGAATTGTGAACAAAATCATATCCAACGACAACACAATATTCAACATTTTGGGAACTGCAAGGCTAAATCTCATCAAATGGTGGTCCGTGGCTCAAATGCCGAAGAAATAATGGGCCTTGATATGAAAAGGGTCGAGAACCACTGCAGTAGATGAAGGGGATGCAGTATTCAATAAATGCAGGTCAGTACGGGGATCTACGCTAGGCTTTACTGTCACAGCGTGCCATTCTCCATTTGTTTCCCATAAAAAGGCCCACATGGAACCATTTAGGCCGCTTAAAGCAGCTCGCTGCACATCGTCCTCTGCATGCCTGCAACATTTGCTACTTGTTTTGCCCAGTGCTGTCCTAATAAAGTTTCCCGAAAGATATCGGGGGGTGACACACACAAAGATGGACACTTCGCAAATTGTGTTTACAAAAAAATATTGTAAAGGTCAATAGAGTCCCTTGACCCCACTTTGAAAACCACTGGTCTAAATACTAAAGACATAAAAGACATTAGACAAAAATAGCTTATTTAAAAGTATTTTTCTCAAGGCTTAACAACCATAGCATCCTTATTCAGGGTGGAAACATTGTGAAAATAGCAGACGTACAACTTCACAATGCATGGGACACATGACAATTGTGAGCTTGAAGATTGGTTATTTCAGCCAAACAAGGTTGGCCGAGGGAATAAATAAATATCAGAACAAAGCCGACGCCAGAGTCAACTAAGTATTCGTTTACTAAGTAGGGAAGGTGGTTAAGTGCCTGAAAAAGAATCTCTTCTTTCTGCAATGCAACCTGTAACCTCCTCCTGCAACAACAGTCTAGCATAGGGAACAGACTTCATAGTTGCACATGACCCCCCCCTCCCCAGAGCCATTATACAAGGACTTAAGTCATAACTGAACATTCACTCAATTTATTCTCCATACAATCGTATTCATCAGGTAAAACTGTGGAAACAATCACCATTTAAAATGTGAACAGATGTATCGGAGGAATGAGGGGCTATAGGAAACGGAAAATGACCCGAGCGTGTATTTGGACAAGGTCCTCACTGTGAGTGCGAATACCCATAAGAGGGTATAGTGGCGGTAATACATTCAGCATTATAGTCTGGTTGTGAAGGGGGTCAGAAATGTGCGCGTCTCAGGCTAAATTCCTGGAAGCATATGGCAGAATGATACAGATTTTCTCACTAGTACACAATCCCAGCTGTCCGTCGTCCCCAATACAGAACTCTAATTCAGCCAAGTGATTTACATTGGGCATCCGTACAAAACCATTTCCTTTTCACTCACCGTCCAATATCCACATCACAGACCAACAGAATGTATCTTAGATATGTGGACGTAATGTGCTGTATGGGCCCGAGGGGTTGTTTCATGCTGACGGGGCTCGCTCTGCGTGAACGTTTCTGGCGTTCATCCCGTCAGACGTGTGATTTCAGCTAACCAGAAGATACAAATCAAGGTTATAGTCACATATTGGCACCAGCTATGGTGCGGATATATAATACTGTAGATCTGTTGCATGCATTCTCTACTGACATACAGTGTCATACTATACTGAACTGACCATCTAAAACTGGACACACTTATTTAGGCTTTCTGGCAGCCATCCTAAATATCCATTTTGAAAATAAGGCATTTTTAAAACAATTAACCACCATACAACTTTGCCTAAAATAATGCCACATACTGTACACAGAGAATTCAAGATGAATATATTAATCCAGGGAACTGCATCAAAATTACTTGCAACTGGAGAATGTATGTTCACAGTGACCTCTGGTGGTCATTTCAAAAAGAAAAAGTAGTCAGTCAAGGTACATTTATTTGAATTATGAAAGTGCAGAGCCATAAAAGTGCTCACGTAACAGCTGTTATAAAATAGGATGTGTTTAAACTCAAGGTCTCAGGCAGCTAATAGCTTGCAGATCTCTCCAAAAGGAAATCTTAATCTGACAATGTCATCTTGTAAGTGCTTTCAGGAGAGCTATGAATTTGATGCAGGGTATTATTGCAAGGTTGCTCAGTGGAAAGGAAACGCACAACTGAAGACGCGAAAGAGAATAGGAGAAACATTTTAAAATGTTCTCAAGGCATTTAAAGAAAACTGTCAATCACAGTTTAAGTGGGACCAAGGGATGCTGTGTGTGTTGGTAGGTTGTGTGCGTGTGCGCGTGCACGACTGAATGGCCAGCTCTGTGTGCCGTGATTGACGAGGTGAGTAGCCGGCCTAAATGAGAAGTTGTGTTCGTGACTTCTGGATGACGTCAAGCCATTTGCAGGTGTTGTGGCCAGAACCCGCTCTCTGGTTAAAAGGTTGCTGCTGCTTTATTTTTATGTTGAGCTGCTGCACTATGCTTCTCAGCGCGCACACGCACGCACACACGCAGGCTGATTGCTTCCATGTACACTGAACAAACACATGCGAGGCATTAGGTCTCTGTTATTGTTGTTCGACTTTGTAGGGCTGCTGTGCTGAGGAACAACCCTCCCACAGTACACTCACTGGGGTGGAATTGACAAGGTGGAGTGTGGACGCATGTGCGTGTGTGTGTGGGGTTGTGTGCGTGTATACAAGGTCTGTTTGAATAGTTATGCTGGACCAGGTCTCCTCACACGCATGTAATGAAGTGTTAACTCTCCCAACATCGCCTTCACAAGCACACTGGGGGAAAAAAACGTGGTTTAACATTTGAATATGTCCGTTTTATTAAATGACATATGTCACAACATAAATTAGCACACCATACCAATGGCAGCTGTAATGAATATTAGATTTTACATTGAAAAAAAAAGAGAGAAAAACTACAAGAAACAAAACACAAGAGCCTCATGTGACGAACAGATCCGTCTCTTCAAGTTCAAACGACCAAATATCAATGATAAGTTACTATACAAGCAATGATGGAGGGTAGGTAGAGTAGTATTGAAAATCAATAAGATGATTCACGAAGAGCGTTTAGCTCACCCACAAAATGTCTTCAGAACTCTCCAACACTGACCAAATACAATAAGATGAGATGATTACAGATTGTTGCTGTTGGGCAGAAATCTCATATTTTTGTAAATTACCATAACTTCATTATACTACAATACATAAAAGTTGCAAAAATGGCTGATAAGCTCACAATGCACCGTGTGAGCTTGTAGATCTGCTATTTTTTTTGTTTGTGTAAAAGTATGTTTGTGGGTTGTTACAAATATTGAAACAATGAAAAGCACTCACAAGGGGTTGTGACTAAACAACTACATTTGATCCATAGAAGTGATGGAACACAGGTTCTAGTATTTCCTGAACTCTTTAACAGGTTTCCACCCAACAGTGGCAATGTTATTTTGGTTTCTCTGCCCTGAACAATGACTGTTACCATTCAGCACAACCCCCTGAACCTCTCTGACATTATGCCCATTGGAAAACGAGTTGTCAAAGTGGGCTGGGAGTGATCGTTGCCAAAAGAACTATTTCAACCCAGCAGGGAATGGAGGAGACCATGCATATTCTGCATGTACAGTGTGTAAACGACTCAATTGAGTTTTTTGTCTTTTCCTCACATCCTCTTTTCTGCACAACATCTCAAAGAGATCATCTTTGTGAAAACAAGATAACAAAAGTATATGCGAGGAATTGAGCAGTACGTAGGGATGTGCACCATTTAGACTAGTTTAATTATTACTAATTGTTTAATAAATACTAGTCAAAAAACAATTAACCATACGTGTATGTGGCATGTACAATAAGATTTGATTATTATATTAAGCATTTCCAAATGGCTTTCATATTCTTATAGATCAGTTTGGTTTGTTTTCCACTAAATTTTAGACTACTTGTGTAGTCGGTTGCAAAAAAACATGGTTTAATCAGTGAAATTATGCATAGTCCCTATTGAAGGACTTTCTTTTTTTGTATCAAGTCCGATGTCAATGGAGAGGCATGGAATTCACAGAGCAAACAAATCATCTCCATCAACGTCGTTAGGGACATGGAAATATTCTTTGGACCTTTGTAGGTGCACCGCCCAACTTGATTTCTTGAGATTCCCTCCATTCAATAATCGAGTCCGTATGCCTCTATGGAATTCCCAACACCCGTTCCGACATGAAGCCATGCCCCCCGCGCCTGATTGGTCGGTGTAAAACTGTCATGGCGGCTAGCCGCCCGCCGACTAACCCTAACCCCAAAACCTAACCCTAACCGAAAGCATGTGGTTTTAGGGTTAGGTTTTGGGGTTTGGGTTAGTCTATTACTATCCCTACCCCAAACTCCTAACCTGACCTTAACCGCAAGCAGGTTGCAACACTGTTGTTGTTGTTGTGGCGCCGGCATGACAGTTTTACCAGTTTTACACCGACCAATCAGGCACAGGGACGTGGCTTCATGTCAGGAAATAAGTTCTTATGTGCGGGGGGAAAAGTCTTCAAGCAGTCCGTATGCCTCGTAAGTCTCATTCTCTCCAATAAGAACACGACGCAGAAAGAGGAGAGAATGAGGAAGAGGTCGTTTCTCCTCCGCATTCCTCATCACTCGTCTCCGGCGGGCAAGTTCTCCTCGATTCTCTTGATGAATTTCATGCGGATTTCCGTCACGTTGTCCCCTCGCAGAGTGTCCTGAGCAAACCTCACGTCCACTGCCATCTGCACCTGAACCGCAAACCGGCAGGAAAGCCAAAATATGATTCATTTTTATGCCCTTTGGTTTCATGTTCATCCATTTTAGTCAAACTGCAATACCGTACGGCTCCTTGTTCTAATTCTTTCAGTCTCATGGTGACCTTTGTTGAAATGGGTTAACGTATTATTAGATTTTATTTATCTTGATTCATTTCCTAAATTAGGTTATTGTTATATGATAAATATTATATAGGAATTGGTCTTGGGGAGGGAGACATTGGAGAATATAGTTCCACATTGTAGTATTGATACTTTTCCTTAAGTAAAAAAAGAAATATGCAAGTACTTTTTTCCACCACTGACATTACGCTTGCTTTGCCTCAAACACACCCTGGGTGTGTTTGAGGCCCCTTTTCCACCAAAAGAACTTCAAGAGAAGAGAGTGCGCCTACCTGATCAGGTGACTAGTCACATACACTCTTTGCCTGATCAGAGCGGCTATTAGCGAGTTTAAGATCGCCCTCTCTGCGACTTCGACACAACGAGGAAGTAGGAAATGCTCCGACGCCGTCACCACAGAAGTCCAAATAGTTAAGAAACAGGCAACACCGACGGGGCGCTACCCCTTCCACTAGTGTTTCTGGTTTCCATGGTGACACGTATATGCCCCTTCCCTGTCGTCGACATTGTTAACACGACGCCAAAAGCTGTGTTCTACCGTTGGAGGACGGGCTCCGACGGCCGCAAGGTTTATATATCAAGCACCGAGCCATTCACCGGTGGCGTCCCACGTCGGACGGTCGATCGATCTTAAACTCCCTATTTAAACATATCTTCCTACCTACTCATTCATGGCTCCTGCTGTGCCGACGTCAATGCTGTTAAACTGTTGCTCATGAAGAGTTGCAAATCCCACAGCCTACCCCAGGATCCAACTGTAGGCTCTATTTCTAGATCCCCTGGGGTCTTAATTCATTCCCAGTAATTATATTTGGCTTATAACTTATAATAACTAACTAAAATGTTACAGGGAATGAATTGGAACAGAGCCCCGACGCCAAACTATGCTTCATATATATCTAAGCTCAATAAATATATATTCTAAATTCATTCTTAGAGAGTTGTTTGACTGAAATAGGATTATGAACCAAATTCGTTTTCAGTGGAAACACTCTTTAGAAAGGCGGAGAAAAGGAACCGAACTGGTTCGATCCCGGTCAGTGGAAAAGTGTCCCCAGTGATCTTACTTACCATCTCCAGGGCTCCTCGGAGGACGCCACAGAGCAGGTTGGAGTAGACGAGCATGCTGTGGCTGTCCGGAAGCTCCACAAAGTCCACCAGTGGGTTGTTCTCCAGGATAAGGGAGAACTCGTCTCCCGCTGGGCTCCAGTTGGTCACGCTGGGGGTGATGCCCAGGTACATCTTAAACGCCACCTTGCAAAACAAGGGATTGGAATGGAATTTAGGAACGAACGCACGCACGCACGACCCCCGTTAAAAGGACTTTAAAGACAAAGAAGTGTCGCACACCTTAAAAGTAACCTAATCCTTCCTGACTCTAAATTGAACACGTAACCTAAACTCTTAACATTAAATGTAGTTTCTTGGAAAGATAAAAGATATAAAACACAATAACGACGATGTCCACATAAGATGTCCTTGTGAGGACATCTGTTCCTCAGAAAGATAGAAATCCAACAGCACACACACAAATCACAGCAGTTGACTTTGTGGTGACATAGCTGAGATGTTTCAGAGCTGCATGACTCCAGAATAATGAAAAGCAGCCGAAAGGAGCAATGAGAGTCTAGAAACAATGCAGCCTGCCACAAGTTGAGGGTTCAAATTCCAGCCCCGTCTCAATCCATTGCTTTCCTTACTCAGGCACAGTTATGCAGAAATGCTTCCTCTCCTCCCAGCTGAATTACCACACCAAGCTTTTCTTTAAATAACTAGGCCAGGGGTCTTCAACAGGAGGTCCGGGACCCCTAGTAGGGTCCTCAGAGTTACTATGGGGGGCCAGACACCAAATCGTTGTGTAGGATTTTTCTTTTCTTTTACATTAACCACTTGAATCCTAGCATTCCTATTCTGAGGAGAACTTTAGACAAAAATAGCAGATCTTCAACATCAATGAAAGGTCAAGTTTCTTAACTTATCCCCCGCCTAATTGAGACATCTCTAATGCCCATGTTAAGTATTGACAGTTGGTGGTTAAATGTCTGCAAATACATATGAAACCATACTGACGATAGTGCTGTCAAACAAGATCTATGAAATCATTGAGAAAGTTTAACCTGCAACACAATCTTATAAAATATGTAGTGGGTGACAGTGTCCCTGCTATCTCTCTCTCTCTCTCTCTCAGCTAAGGGGTCCTTGGCTTGAAAAACATTGACGACCCCTGAACTAGGCTATTTATGCAAACGATGTAGACGAGCAAATCGGCAATGTTGTCCGAACAAACATTAATTGCCATTGACAATGAATGGAGAATTAATGTCATGTGACCGAGCAAATCGTCATGTTACGTCACGATGATGTACAATGACCTCACTTCACGGCGGCGGGTGTGAATTTTTATTTCTACAAACGCTTATTTGATTTTTCCCTCTCCTGCGTTCACCCCTACACCAACTCTCCGCCCCCCCATCATCTTGGGAGACTTCCGTGGTCACGCTCTGATTGGCTCACAATCTCCTCCGTTACCTTGGCGATGACATCGGCCGTTTCTCGGAAATCCTGACACCTGCCGACGGTGGAGCGTGCCAGAAAGTCCTCAATCAGACGCACTCCGATGTTATAACCCCTGTTAAAGAGAGAGAGAGAGAAGGAAGGAAGGAAGGGAAGAGAAGAGAGATAGAGACGTTCCCCTCGTTAACATTTTGGAAGGTGACTTGGAAAAGGAAAAAAAAAAAGACAAAGAAACGATAGGCTTCTGTAGTGAGATAGCAGACAGCTCAAAATGCAAGGACATTTATGGGGGGGGGGTTGTGCTCTTGTAAAACAGAAAGAATTTCTGATTAGGGTTCAGGGGCCAGGCAGAGTTTCTGTCATCTCCTGACCTCAGATTGCTCAAGCCAAGAGATGCGTCCTCACCTTCACTGGACCCAGGCTGGCCACTGCATGGTATAAATACAGTCCCTGCACATTCAGAAAGGTTTGATGTGTGTCTGTGGGTTGTACTTTTTTAATTTCTTACTTTTCTGTACAGTGAACTCTTTGAAATGTGCTATATAAATAAAGTGGATTGGATTGGGTTGTATAAATAATATTTAATAAATGATATATTTAACAAATGAGGGCATGAGCGTGACATCATCATACCCAGAGGTTATGCAGCCAGGAACGCCTACTGAGCAGCAAAAAACTACTTTCTGGCCTTGACAGCCAATACATCCAAGCAGAAAAGTCCTATCTGACTGCATTGAACGACGTCAAACTCACTTTGGCACTCACTTTATGCATGCGCATACCCTCTATTACTAAGATAAGATCTTTATTTGTCACTGTATGAGACATACAATGACATTTCGTTTTTCATATTATTAACATACCGTACCTTCTAAACATACTTTGGATTCATTGGAATACACATTGGAACACTTTTTCCATTTCCTGAAAAGTAACATGTTTGGATATACTACAGGGCTTACAGCCAAACAACTTTACAAAATAAGGTTTAGGCGAGAGTCTAAACTCGTGACGAGGTGTAAAAGTTGCTGGCCACCACCGCGGTGGCTGGGGTTCGAATCCAATGCAGTGGATGCAGCTCTGTCGAGCATTTATGGTCTATAAGTTGTTTGGAGGGAGGGAAGCCGGGCGGGGAGGGTGATATTTGTGTCACTGTATGTACTTGACTTGTATGGGGCAGCACATGTCAGCACTGTCAGGTGAGTCAGTAAGGTAAAAAAGAAAGGTGTGTGGGGAGGAATCAATTGGAACAATAAATTGTTCAATTCAGTGATCTGTACTGAACAATGACTCAATTGGGTAGAACACACCGCCAAAAAAAGGTATATAAAAAGGAAGGTTCACTCACATCTTGTCCAGTTGTTTGTTGACTTCCTCGTCATTTTCATAGTCCTTACAGAGTTGAGTGACCAGAGCTCCATAGGTCAGTGTGAAGAGTTCAGAGTTCTACAAAGGTCAAGAGCACATAATATTTTTTTTTTTAGGAATGAATGAATGAATGTCACTATTATTGGAAATGCAAAGCATTAAAGTTAGATTGATCATCATTTGTCTAAGATTTAGACTCTCGTAGATGCATTTTTTTTTCTGTCAGAATGATTAAATACATCTATGAGAGTCTCATCAATGGTTTCACAGTTCCCCCTTGTGGTGTGGGTGAAATTTAACCCGCTAGACTGAATTTGAACTGATGTCATCATTATAATTACATGCCTTACAATATATTTGGTAAGCTCGTTTAGCTCATTTTACAGTTGGTACTAATTTTACAGTAGTTTTGTGCATAGTTTATAAAGACTATAAAGACTATGGGGGGAGCCTATTGTGAAACAAGTAGAAATACTTTATGGTGTTGTCCACTGACTGTTAACAGTATTATTGTATTGAGATGTGCCTGAAAAGCACTGTATTGAGTTGTGCTTGGAATATACTGTAAACCTTCAAACTGTTAGTAAAATTTTCAATCAATTAATGCTAATAAAACCCCATTGAGGGACGCGTAATAATCCTGCAGAGACACTCACCATCATCATGCAATGCTATCGTGCAATAAACAACTGAACAACAGAATCACTCGATGTAATTCTGATGGCAGGCGTTTGAAAATAGCAAAAACAAAAACACTGGCGAGGAAGAATGAATTAACCGATGTAGTACGTAATCAAGCTAAGGTGGCTAATACGTTAGCATGAAGCTGTTGTCAGTCCGTCACGTCACTTACCATCTTCTTGTTGTCTGTCGTTCGGTTGGATTGCCTGGACATTGTGTATTGTGTTACTTGGTTGCACGCACACACTACTAGGCAGGCGGTCACACTCGATATTGATCCTTTATTTATTTGTTTGTGTCTAAGCAGCAGCTCTCTGATGACCGAAAGGCAGGCGACTGTTTTCCGGGTCAGCTGCAGGGTTTGCCAGATTGTGTGAGAAACAGGCAACCGGGTCTATGAAAACAAGCCCAAATGCACTTATAGCCCACTAACACAGTGGTTTTCAAGCAGTTGTCCAGGGACCACCAGTCAGTGGTGGTCCTTGAGGCGGTTCCAGGAGGTCCCCAGCTAAATGATGGAGAGTTGGTAACCAAATGGACCCTTATAGATCTTTAACTCTTGAGAGTTCAATTATTGTTAAACATCTGCAGCATCACTAATACATTTACAAGTAATGTTGCCTGACATGCCTGGCTGTTATCTCTCCTAATGATATCATATCATACAGAATCTTATCCAATGCCAATGGTAACAAAATAGTCAAAGTTTTGGGTCAAAGAGGCTAAATCTCATCAAATGGTGGTCCACGGCTCAAATGCTCAATAAAATTGAATGGGCCTTGATATTAATAGGGTTGAAAACCACTGCTTTAACATGTATAGGCTATTTGTAAATAGTAGATCTATTCTACGAGCTCGAGCTCAGATCTACTTTTTTCAAATACATCTTGAAGAAATGTCGAAAAATTTGGAATATTGAACATTTTTAATACGTTGTAACACAAATCTTGTATGGGGGGGGGGGGGTTCCCGGCATAACATGTTTTCAGATCAAATCAAATCAAATCAAACTTTATTTGTATAGCACATTTCCAACGACCAAAGGCCGAACCAAAGGGCTTCACATCACAGAGCATAAAACATACAAAGAGGCAAGAGAGAATATAAAAAGATAGGGGGAAAAAAAGCAAAAGAAAGAAAAACATTAAATCAAAATATGAAAACAGCAATAAGCATAAAGCATGTGTATAAGAACAAAGTGCGAAGATAGGCTACAGGGGCCCAGATAATCATTAATTAAACATTAAAGGCAATTGCGAATTGTGTTTAATAAGGATTTGAAAGCCGTCAATGACTGCGCAGAACGAACATGGAGTGGCAGGGCGTTCGCCGTTCCATAGACTGGGTCCAGCCACAGCAAAGGCATGGTCACCTCTAGTCCTGAATCGTGTATCAGGCACAATAAGGAGGGACTGATTTGCTGATCTCAGGGCCCTTGGTGGGACATATGGGTTAACCAATTCCGCTAAGTATGGAGGGGATGGTATGGTGGTCCGCACTCCACAGAGAAAGTTATACTAATTTGGGGGGGTCCTTGACTTGATGTATCGCCGGTTTAAACAACATTAGGAAACAAGCCCCCCCCCCCCAAAAAACCAACCCC
>OOFJ01136244.1:0-13984 GCA_900323375.1 Benthosema glaciale | reverse complement strand
TTAATTGCATTGAATTGAAAGGTCGAGAGTATAATTGTTTAGAGTTTACACTAGATGGAGTAGGAATGCGATATCAAGAGAGTAAATATGTTTATTACATTTTACTCCTTCAAAAGATAACACTGTTCCTAATGGACAAATCATTACTCACATTTTTATCCTTTAATTACTACTACCATTTCATTGCACAAAATGATTTGCTTAATTTCGAAATGAACTACAACATATCTGGGTTTGACATACTACACTGATCTTTAATATAATATATACATTTATAATAATAAAATTGTTTCTCTCAACCTTTCGCTGCGGCGAGTTGGTATTACGGCGGGCTCTCCGGTATTCGTTGTTTGTAGATTTGCATTTGTATGGTTATAGTAAATATGTATGTTTGAATTAATTTAATCACTATTAAGTGAAATGCCCTGAGAAATCCATAGAGTGCAAGTTTCGTAATGATTCCTTTAGATGCAATCAAAGCTTTTTTTTCTGTAGATAATACATGCCTCTCTACTCCATTTCTCTTAAAACAGATTTAAACACAGTTTTTCTTTAATGTGGTCATTTTGATATGGTGCATTGCAAATCATAGTACTGTAAGTGTGTGTGTGTGTGTGTGGGTGGGGGGGCGTTGGTCTACTCAAAGAGGGCTTATGTTACTATTCATCTCAAGGTTACAAATATTTGGATATTTCCTCTCTCCCTTATCAAAGTAGACATGGATATATTGCTTTTTTGTAGTGTAAAATAAAAATAATTTTGATTCCAACTGTAAAGAAATGTTGTATGGATGTGTGGTTTTCTATATTCCAGTAAAGCGGCATGTAGTGCCATCTACTGGTGCAACTGAGCTACAGCTTCAGCTTGATAGGGTTACACATTCTCGCGGTGTTACGTTGTACTGTATTGAAAAATGAGCGATGGCAATAGAAAACAAGCCCGGAGAAGAATTCCACACAGTCTTCAACAACCTAACCGATTCTTCTGAATTGTCATCCCAGCGCGAATATGACAGTCTGCAGTGTAGAATATTCAAAATCATAGTAATAGGCGATTCTAACGTTGGAAAGACGTGTTTGACGTATAGGTTCTGCGGAGGTGCTTTTCTCAAAAATCCAGAAGCCACGATCGGGGTTGATTTCAGAGAGAGGACACTACAGCTCGATGGAGAAAGTATCAAGGTAAGAATGGAGCATAATGATCGACAAAGCAATGCCAATTCTAGTCATGCTATGCATATTGCCTTCCCTTTAGGCTACGCCTATACGTTAATAACGGGATGATTATCAGACTGTACGGCACGGTTCTCATTTGGAGCTCATCGAGCCATTCTTGAATCAATGATGGCCTATATATATATTATGACCATTGACCAGACACATCATAGGGAAATTCAAATTCCCCTTTTAGAGTGACCCTTGACAGAAACCTGTATTGACTGCAGTGCAGATTAAAAAAAAATAGCTCTATATACTGTTATTTGCTTGAAAACTGACTGATGGTGGCCTGCCTGGCTGGCCTAGGCTAGTATATCCATTTTCACATTTGCCTCAGGTGCCCTCCTATTTTGTAGCTGGGCAGTTTGCTTTGTCTGCCCCCCCCCCATATAGGCTACACCTCATGTACAGATACTATTACTATATACTATTAGGACTACAGGAATTAGTTTTATTTATTAATTTTTGTGCTCTAATAAATCCCCTGTTTGTTTGTTTTTATCACTGCGCTAGTACTCACTACAGAACAGGAACAGCACTGGGCAATTGTCCACAATGCAGAAGTAAAGCATCTTTCTGTTACACAGCATTGGGCAATTGTTCACAATGAAGATAAGAAGCATCTGTTGACTTGAGGGTAAATGGTTATAGACTACTTAAACTGAATAGAGGAGAAATCCATGTGTGGAAGATGTGATAACAAACACGTCTAAGAGAAACTAAGAACAAGTGATGAATTAACTGATGAATTGAATAAGGACCACAATGGAAACAAGCCATTTTCAATAGCTTATGGGAAAAAAACATCATTCATTCCTATACTCGGCAGCAGTTCAGTGGAATGGCTAGCCTTCTAGCAAGTTGATCAGTTCCTTTGAAAACGGCGTGCTGCGGGTTCGACTCCCGAGCCTGATGGCCTTTGTCGTGTGTCACTGCCCATCTCTCTCCCCCTTTCCTCTCTGTCTATTGTTCTCTGTCAATAAAGGTATAAAAGCCCCCAAAACAAATCTTTAAGAAATAAAATCCAGTTTTTATTAAATTGTTTTGTTTTTGTGCTTTATGTTTTATGCTTTTCTTGTCTCATGGCAAAATACAAAGGTATTTTGTTTTTGTCTGTTTTGTATTGTTGCTCCGGTGGTCCCCATGGTCAAGCGAGGACCACAACGGAAACAAGTCTAAAGGCTTTCTTGTGACTATCCTTTTGAATGTATTTTCAATAAGGAAATCAATCAATCAATCAATCAATCAATCAAAGAAAGCCAATAGAGCACCTCAGTCCCGCCCCTTTCATGACGACGCCTGTTCCAGAAGTGAATTCCCCATTAATTTTCCTCATAGGATTTTTAAAAAGTATTTATTAAGAAACGCCGCGGACAAAGCTAACTCGGGTTGTGACAAATCATGACAATAAACACAATGTTTTGGGCCAATTAAATATTTTTTAAGAAGAAAAACAAAACAAAAAGTCTTGTATCCTGCCGTTTTTTTCTTCTTACTAATGATTTGATAGGCCCAAAAAATTATGTTTGCTGTCATGATTTGTCACAACCCGATTTGGCTTTGTCGGCGGCGTAATCATGTTTATATAAATCATTTTTGAAATGTCTATGAGAAAAATGAACGGGGAATGTGAACAGGCGTAGGGAGCGGGACTGCGGCGCTCTATATACATTCTTGCCTTGGGTTTTAAATCCTCTTAGCAGACCTTGTATTGAACTGTACCTTCCTGTGCTTTTTTTCTGCAAACTGTTAATAAACTAATAATTCAAATCAATCCAGCTTTGATACTAAAGAGTAGTTACCTACAACCATACCTAAACTGTCCAGTTTATGGGGAAGCGGTGGCCTAATGGTTAGAGGGGCGGCCTAAATACCGGAAGGTTCCCAGTTCGATTCCCCAGACCCGACATCAATCATGAATCACTGTTGAAGCGCCCTTGAGCAGGCAGCAAGGCAATGAACCCCTGCAGGGACTGGCTGTAAATAAGTCTCGGCTTAGTCCAAATCCCTGGGTAAACAACAAACTTTGCTTTGCTTTTCTAGCTTTTTAATGTTTTGTATCTGACATTTCAGCTGCAGATCTGGGACACGGCAGGCCAGGAGCGCTTCAGGAAGAGCATGGTGGAGCACTACTACCGCAGCGTCCACGCCGTCATCTTCGTCTACGACGTGACCAGTCTCGTCTCCTTCGAGAGCCTCCCTGAGTGGATCGCCGAGTGCCGCCGACACGCCGTGTGTGACTCCGTGCCTCGCATCCTGGTGGGCAACAAGTGTGACCTGAGGGACCTGAGGGAGGTGCCCACGTCGTCGGCCCAACGGCTGGCGGACAGCTACAACTTCCCGATGTTTGAGACTTCTGCCAAGGAGCCTGCCGAGAAAGAGCATGTAGATGCTATCTTTCTGACACTGGCTTACAAGTTGAAAAGCCACAAGCCCCTGAGGCTGAAACAGCCCAGCGAGAGCAACATCAGAGAACTGTGGAAAGAAAGAGAACAAGAGTCAGAGACTTGTCAGTACTGCTGACCTTCGGTTGTGTGTCCCTGAAATGAATCTTTCTTATGCTGTGTACAAAGATGCTAACGCACACCAGAGTCCTTGTTAGCGGTGCCGGCCCACAGGAGAAAACTGCAAACGGGGGATCTTGACAATGCAAGAGAGATGGGTGCACACGCTGATAGCCTGGGTGCCAATATTTTATTTAGGACAGCAGGTTAAGACATTATATCCAACGTTTCGGCGGGTTAAGCCTTGATTCCCTGATGAAGAAACGTTGGATATATGTCTTAACCTGCTGTCCTAAATAAAATATTGTCACTCAGGCTATCAGCGTGTGCGCCCATCTTTCTTGCATTGTCAAGATCCCCGTTTGCATGTTCTTTCTTATGACCATAATGGTGCTTATTATGAAAGCAGTGTGGAAGAGGGGCACATATAACGGAGAATGTTTTGATCAGAAAATACAATAGTTAACAGTAGTGATGTACCGATGTATTGGCCCACATATCGGTTTGGCCGATATTTGCTGTTATCGGTCAATATCGGTATCGGCAAATCAAACTGACATTAACCGATGGCAGTAGCCGATGTTTATCTGTTGTTGATAAGCATCCATTTTGCGATGAATATGTTGGTGTGTTGGTCATCTGTAGTCTACCAAGCTGTAGATTCTGGACATTTATTTCTTGTATTGAATATGTATAGTTTCCCTGGCACAAAAGGAGGAAATTAAAAACTAGGAAAACTAAATAAGCATATATCGGCTATCGGTTAATTTGTTATTTTAAACATTGGTATCGGCCAAGAAATTCCATATCGGTGCATCCCTAGTTAACAGGACAAGTGGAAAGCTTATAGCTGAATTGAACGAAATAACGTACCCACAGGCTGTAGGGTACTACCAATTGAGACAGTATTATGAGTTTGCACAGTGTGAAATTGGCAATTCGGGTAAAATGCATGTGGAGTAAATGCAACTCAATCTGCAGATGAATTCACGTTGAATCAAACCATGTAGCATTGATTGCAGTATGTTGCACTATTGTATGTAGACAAATGACAAGCAACCATGTATCAGAGCTATTGCTCAACTATTCATTGCAGGCAGTGAATACAAGGGAAAATACTGGGAGAAAAGGGACCAATTTCAAGGCCAAATTGTAACTGTGAAGAAAAACCAAGCTATCATTCAGCAGATTTATGAAACCTTTTTTTGTTTGTTTTTGTTTGTTTGTTTTTTTGTTGAAGAAAACACTTTGTAAGCATGATGTTATAAGGCTGTTGGGAAACAACACTATACTAAATGAAATGCCCAATATAAGCTAGCATTTTTTTGTATGACATGTACATGCAGACAGAGAATTTCAAGCTGGATCAATAGCAATTTGAGATAATTTGCAACTTGGGAAGTTGAATGATGATCAACTAAATATGTGCGTGGGGAGGGTTTATCTGACATGTCTTGCATGTATGCTATATACCTAAAGAGTATGGAAATCTGTAGCAAAATTCTAAATAAAGATACTATAAGCTGAATTATTTTGACTGCTGGTTGTGTGATCTGAGACAGGGAACCTAAACAAGCAAATATAAAACATTGTTTGCTGTCTCAGGTAATTTTAATATTTTGTGGTTAGATTTCTCTACATGCCCTATGTATATTCTATCATCTATATAATAACCTGTGCGATGCTGGGTACCAATACATAGTGTGTATATGTTCAGGGAACAGTTATTTAAGTTAATTGAATGGGATTGTACGGCAGAGAAACCCCATTTCTATCCAACCTAGGCCCACTGATTTGAAATCGAATCCTGATGACCTCTTTTGATCCTCTTTTCCCTTTTACCTCCACTATGATTTTGGCTTTACAGAAGTGATTATTTGTATGTCTCTAAATGTTATGATGAATTTAACATGGTGGACTCTATTGTAAACAAGTCTAATGCTTTATGGTGTCATCCACAGTTAACAGTTTTGTTTTGAGTTATACTTGATATGTACTGTAATTCTCCAAAGTGTTAATACTAACAATAATCAATCAATCAATCAATCAATCAATCAATCAATCAATCAATCAGACCTCTATAATGGACCTAAAGTCTTGTTCTGACAAATTGTTCCCCACCCAGTTTCAGGGCCATTCTTTAATTTAGATGTCACCAGATAAGTAGTCTAGACCTCTGATGTCATCAGGCTATGTGAGAGTAGTAGTTTAATCAAATCACACCCGTGTGAAGTGAGGGACTCTCTTATCATCATACATTATCTCATTCCGGCCAATCACGATTTGCGTTCTCACTTTTGTCTTCAATGTTTGTGTTGCGTAATCTTGGTGTTTATACAAAACACTCAAAGCTGGACATACCGTACATGTAAATTCTCCATTCATGGTCAATGTGAATTTAATGTTTGTGTAAGACGAAAATCTACACTATAACTCAATATAAGAGGGGCTAGCTGTAGCAGCCCCTCGGAATCAGACGGAATGGTCTTGAACACATGACAGCTAAGCTTATGGACTTTTCTTCTACGTTTGCTCCCCACCACCCTGTGACGTCATGTAACAGCCAAGTCTATGGACGAGCCCCCAAACCCAAAGGCGCCCCTCACTTCACACAAGTGTGATGTGAACCCCTTTTTCTCCACATATAATCGTTATGCCAAATGATTGCTCCCAGCAATACCCACCAATGCCTCGTTTGTTTGTGTAACTGCGTTGTTTTGATGCGTCACCACCAACATTCTTTTTTGTTATTTTTGAGGGGCGCTAGCCCCTCCTATATACAGCTATAATGTTTGTTTTTCAACAATGTTTGTTTTAGAAACACCATAGACAATGAAGAGAAATTAATGTTTCTTTTGAGGCCTAAACCAACATTATCACCTGTCGCTTAAACAAACATTATGTTGTACGATGTAAGAGTGCCCCTCATCACACAGGTGTTATTTTTGACTCATGGGTTCCTTTTTTTAAGATTAGTTTTTTGGCTTTTTGCCTTTGTTGATTTAGTGAAGACAGACAGGACAGTGGGAGGGAGTTGAAGGGGAGAGACATGCTGAAAAGGTTGTCATGAACAAGACTCGAACACACGGCACGCTGTCAGGCCAAAGCCTATAATGTGAAATGCGCCTCGACCACTTGGCCAGCAGTTCGACGTTTCACGGGTTTCTGTTGTTATGGAGAATCTACTATTTGTAAATGTGTGGTGTGAAAAACTTAATTATGTTAAAGTAGTAACATGCCCATTTTATTACATCGTAACGTGCACACAAATACATAATTGTTTATGCCCAAAGAAGTCCTTGAGACCTCTTACACTGAGGCACGGCTCACCGCATAACATGATGGGCTTGCCAGTTGCCACTGAGGATGTTTTGTACATGTGCAGAGTCACAGAGTTTTATGACCATTCACTACTCCTCAAAGACCTCCCTGAGTTTGATGTTCCCCTCCATGAGGGATGTTTCCTTCAAACTGTTGGTGTGGACATTGGGGTACCTTGACTCTCGCACCTTGCCTGCCCCTTCTTGCCTCCCTTGAAACCGCCGGCCTCTGTGCTGTCGACTTCATAACTCTGCGTGCAGTCGTCGCAGCCTTACCCAAGCGCGAGCGGGTCTTGATCTCTTCCACGTTGAGGTGCCAGTCACCATTAAACTTGACGGGCCTGTTGCTGAGGATGTCCTGTACGGGCGCCGAGTCATGAAATGTCACAAAGCCATAATTAGGAAAAGTCCCACCATGCTTGATAGTGAGCTTCAGGACTGTGCCGTACTGCTCAAAGACCTCCTTGAGTTTGGCCTCGTCCGCATCGTGAGGGATGTTTCCCACAAACACTTGTTGGCTGATGGGGTACCTACTCTCTGGATTGGCACCATTCACAGCGGCGACTGGGGCTCGTGCAGCAACAGGCTTTGCATCAACCACTGTATGTTCTGAGTAGCTCTTACATTCACCAGCGTCCAGCGATACCACGGCAGCAGTGACCGCGGATGGTGCAGCAGTAGGCTTGGCCTCATCCTCGTTCGGAGTGTCTTTCTCTGGGTCGGTGACGTTCACAGCCTCTACCATGGCGGTGACGACTGGGGATGGTTCAGCAATAGGCTTGGTCTCATCCCTGCTTGTAGTATCTCTCTCTGTGTAGGTGCCATTCATCGTCTCTACCACAGAAGCAGTGAGCGGGGATGGTGCAGCAGTAGGCTTGGCCTCATCCTCGTTCGGAGTGTCTTTCTCTGGGTCGGTGACGTTCACAGCCTCTACCATGGTGGGGATGATTGGGGATGGTTCAACAATAGGCTTGGTCTCGTCCTTGTTCGGAGTGTCTTTCTCTGGGTAGGTGCCATTTACCGCCTCTACCATGGTGGGGATGATTGGGGATGGTTCAACAATAGGCTTGGTCTCGTCCTTGTTCGGAGTGTCTTTCTCTGGGTAGGTGCCATTTACCGCCTCTACCATGGTGGGGATGATTGGGGATGGTTCAACAATAGGCTTGGTCTCGTCCTTGCTTGGAGCATCTCTCTCTATGTCAGTGCCATTCATCGTCTCTACCACGGCAGCAGCAACTGGGGATGGTTCAGCAGTAGGCTTGGGCTCATCCTTGCTTGGAGCATCTCTCTCTGCGTCGGTGCCATTCATCGTCTCTACCATGGCGGTGACGACTGGGGATGGTTCAGCAGTAGGCTTGGGCTCATCCTTGCTTGGAGCATCTCTCTCTATGTCAGTGCCATTCATCGTCTCTACCACGGCAGTAGCGACTGGGGATGGTTCAGCAGTAGGCTTGGGCTCATCCTTGCTTGGAGCATCTCTCTCTGCGTCAGTGCCATTCATCGTCTCTACCATGGCGGTGACGACTACTGGGGATGGTTCAGCCTCAGGTTTCTTCTGCTGTCCACCAAATCTCTCCTTCAATGCCTCAATCTGGTCTGCCTCTAGTTTTTGGAACAAAGGACTGACAGTGCCAATGCGGTGGTTAGCCGGCAGGGCACATACGAAGCTGCCTGTACCTTGCATAATTGTGGTGATGCAAGACTGAGGGACATTTAACTGGTCTCTAATGTTTTGGCTGACTGTTGGCATGTATGGTAACAGCATCACGGACAGCAAGCATGCGACATTCAGAGACACACCCGTCACTGTGCCTGCATGTTTCCTATCTGTGTCTGTTCCTTTGATCTTCTTCCAGGGCTGGTTGACCTGGATGTATTGGTTACCAAGGCGAGAGATGTTAAAGATGTTTTGCAAAGCATCACGAATTTTGACTTTATCCATGAGCTTGATGTACTTATGCAGCTCCTGACCCACCTGGGCCAGGAGCTTCCTGTCCTCCTGTTGCAGGTCCATCACAGGTACACAGCCCTCAAAGTATTTAGTGGCAAACACCCCTGATCTGTTAATGAAGTTTCCCAGGTTATTTAGAAGCTCAAAGTTGTGTTTCTCAGCCATGTCTTTCCAGGCGAAGACTGAATCCTGGCCCTCAGGACGCATGTACAGCAGGTAGAATCGCCAAATGTCTGAAGGGATGCCGGTGTCTTTCGCCATGTCCCCGAACACGCCCACGCCACGGCTCTTGGAGAACTTGGTGTCTTCATAGTTCAGATACTCGGTGGCGATGAGGTGGTTGACCAGAGTATAGTTGTCCTGAGCTCCCAGCAGGGAGCATGGGAACACCACGCTGTGAAACGGCACGTTGTCTTTGGCCATGAAGTTGTACAGCTCCACTTGCTGAGGATTCTTCCACCACTTCTCCCATTGGTCCGTGTAGTTGGCTGTGATAGACAGGTAGCCAATAGGGGCGTCAAACCACACATAGAACACCTTCTGTGCAAAGTCACTTAAGTCAGGGTGATCAGGTACTGGTGTTCCCCACTTCAGGTCCCTGGTGATACAGCGTGGTTTGAGTCCATCCCTCAGCCAGGATCGAGTGATCTGTATGGCATTGGCTGTCCAGTCTCCTGTAGTGGTCAACTTGTCCAGTTGCACCCACTCCTCCAACTGTTTCTCCAACTTGGGTAGGTCGAGAAACAGGTGTTTGGAGGAGCGGATGACAGGAGTCTGCCTGCACACTTTACACTGGGGATCCCTGAGCTCCACGGCGTTGATGAGCCGACCACACTTGTCGCACTGGTCCCCACGTGCCCCTGCGTAGCTACAGTGAGGACAGACGCCCTCCACAAAGCGGTCGGCTAGGAAACAATGGCATTTCTCACAGTGTAGCTGTTCCACCGTGTCCTCCAGAAGGAAACCGTTTGTGTAGAGCCGGTGGAAAATATCATGGGCGATTGTTTTGTGCTGCTCTGTGGTGGTTCTTCCGAAAAAGTCAAAGTCGATCTGGAACCACTTGTAGATGCTGGAGTGGACAGCGTGGTACTTGTCACAGATCTGCTGGGGTGTCACTTTCTCTTCTCTGGCCTTGTTTTCAGTGGCTGTGCCGTACTCGTCTGTGCCACACACAAACAGCACGTTCCAGCCTCGCAGACGACCAAACCTAGCAAAGACGTCAGCACTAAGAACACAGCCAATGATGTTGCCCAGATGAGGGACGTTGTTGACGTAAGGCAATGCACTAGTCACCAGGATGTTGCGTTTACCCTCCTGTGGCAGAATGGGGTGTTGTCTCTCTGTGGTCACTAGTGTGCAGTCGTCCAGTCGCTTACCCCATGTTAGGGCAGCTGACTCCATCACCTCCTCTGAGATATGACGTTGACATTCTTCCCCTTCCTTACCATCAGTGGCACTGTCGCTGCTGTGTGGCTGCCTAGTGGCCCCTTCCTTACCCTCAGTGGCACCGTCGCTGCTGTGTGGCTGCCTAGTGTCTCCGCACTGGGCCTCAAGGTGCATCTCCTGCGTTGCAGTCTGGCAGGCCTGCAAACCAGCCACGCGGTCAAACCAGGCTCGAACTGACTTGGGCGCAGCGCCCGTTATTCGGACGGAGGAGTCAGACAGAACAGAGTGCAGCGATGCCCACAGAACAACATCAGTGACCGAAACAGCTTCTGCAGTTAAATATGGAGTAGTGATCTTGCTCAGGCTTTGGTCCAGATAGTTGAGAGGTCCCTGGAGGCACTTCATGGACGCTTCTGTTACTTTCCCTTTTCCTTCATGCCGCACCGCCATGTGGCCGAGGGCTTCCAGCAGTGCCGGTTGGAGCTTGGTGGCTTCCCATTCCAGCCACTGATTGGTGCAGAGGTCATTGTTGGATTGCTGTTCACTCACTTCAGACATGTACTGGCAAATGGCATTCGAACTGAAGAGCCACCGTCCACTGGGCAGAAGCATGGCTGGCAAAGTCGGACGGCCGAGGAAGGGCACTACTCTCTTGTCAGCGTCGACATACTGGACTTTACACTGGACTCCAGTCAGATGTAGTGCAGCTAACGCCTTCAGGCAATGTGGACTGCCTTCGCTTACAAAGAGTTCCATTGGTGTTTTTTTTTATTATATTAAACTGGTTAAACTGGAGAGTGGTGGCTGGTTTAAAAGATTGTATGAAACTTTTAAACAACTAAAGCAAAAACAAATAAATAACACTCTGACCAATATGTCCTTGTGTATTGCCTTTTAAAGAGGGTCCCTGCCCCAGTACGTGTCCATATTTGGACAACACTCCATATTTGGGCATCCATCTATCTATCTATCTATCTATCTATCTATCTATCTATCTATCTATCTATCTATCTATCTATCTATCTATCTATCTATCTATCTATCTATCTATCTATCAATCATTTTGGTGGGGGTGATGATCATACAATTTCTAATCAATCCGTAATCATATATATAGTAGTAATAGATCAGTAGGCTATGAATAATAACACCTTGTTCGAAGCTGATATTTCCCAGTTTTTTTTTCTTCCAAAGCTGATATTTCCCAGTTTCTGGTAGTCACCCAAATGCAGCATGAACGTATACCCACTTCCACAAGGCCCCGCCCACTTCCATTCGTCATTCATTCTGATTCTCCACACGGCGTCTCTTGCGGCCATGGTAACATTGTTGCCTCTCACATCAGAGCGCAGTTCAAATCAATACAAGTGCTCTTCTACATGTAGCAGGTACCGTATGCGTATTTATTTGCCATTCGGGATTATTTAGAGAGGAACGGAGGATGTTGTTTTTCAGTTGTCGGACGTTCGGTTTTGCGCTGTGTGTGTTGTACTAAATGTGAGGAACTGAAATAATTAACGTTGAGGTTGTTGTGTGTTGCCATGCAATTCGTTTTGTTGTCTGTGGCCTAGCCTAGCTACCATTAGCTTAGCTAGGAAGAGCTAACGAGACTGTACACTGTAGTAGGTACTATGGTGTAGTAGTACTGTAATCTTGCAATGGGTCTGGTGGTCCACAAGATTCGATACACCAGATTCCAGATACACATGATGCACCTGTCTTACTTCCTTAATGTTAACAAAGTCCACTCCCACCACAACACCAGAGTAGTTCAACAACAAACCATGTGCAACCCTATTATGTAACTGTTTACATCTGGACTTCATTTATTAGGTAAATTAAGTCAAAATGTAAACAGTTACATAATAGTTCCTTTTAAGGAGCTAGTGCAACCCAGATTCGGCACAAACAAGGGGGGGACTAGGGAGGGACAAATCATCATATTCTACGATGATTTGTTTTTGGCTATATAGAAATGTATATTTGTACGTCTCTAAATGTTATGATGAATTGAACATGGTGGACCCTATTGTAAAAAGGTTTAATGCTTTATACTCGTCGTCCACAGTTAACAGTTTTGTATTGAGTTGTGCTTGAAATGTACTGTATATTCTGTTAATTCTTCAATCAATCAATCAAACAATCAATCAATAGTGTAGGTAGGTTGTAACGACCAACGTTAAACTTGAAAGGATGCTGATGGGGATAAATGGTGAAACGGTTTCATTCAATATCACAGACTAACCTGCGATAAAGAAGTTCAGAATTCAAATCAGAAGTAATCCGATCCCATACGTTTTGCTGATGATAGTTACATTCTCTGAAATAGAATAATAAAAATCACACCCGTGTGAAGTGAGAGGCGCTCTTATCATTATACTATACACCATCATATAAATATTATCTCATAAACAACTGAATGTGATTGGTTGGTCGATTTTCTCGTCTACATATGATGTACATTTTCCCTTCATTGTCAATGGTATTTAATGTTTGTGTTGCTACAAATTTACATAAAGTCATATTTGGTGGACATTTTACCTAATTTCTCTTTCATTGTCAATGACAAATATTGAGACGTGTCGGGACAAAAGCTGTATAGCCTATAGGAGGGGCTAGGGCCCCTCAAAAATAAGAAACTGATACCCATTAATAATAATCTTTATTGTCCCGAGGGATATTCATCTTCACAGGTCTGTTCAACACCCACAACAAAAACAACAAATACAGTACAGAAAGACATTATACCAAGACAATACAAAAACATGAGATCCCTGTACAGAACCATCCTATCGGCGGGGCAGTTTGTTTAATGCTGCGATAGCTGAAGGGACAACGCTCCTACTGAAACGAACCTTTTTCCATGGTATTTTTCTGTATCTTTGTCCTGATGGCATGAGGTTAAAGAAGCGATACGGGGGATGGTCAGTGTCACGTGATACTGAAAGTGCTAGCCGTGTGATGGCCTTGTTCTTCATATCAGAGCATTTCCAAGCATTAGTTTTGCATTCGTTTTGCTCAAAAAAAATTCCTCGGGTTAAAAATGGCTATATCCGTCATCACAAATATGCTTAGTCAGCACATTTGGGCAAGTTCTATGGCCGTTTTTTAGCCCAATGAGTGTGTTTTTTGGCAAAACTAAGGCTTGTAATGGATTCAGCATCATGAAAACCCCCTAGTTAGACATGTCATATGCTACATAAAGCATGATGAATTTAGACTTATTTTTTGCCTTCTATAGGTTGTTACTGGTATGGTCACATATTATGCCAATTATGAAAATTGCTCAACATATTCAAGTTAGCATCCCGCAGTTTCTACATGCTGGGGACCCCTACTCAACATTTCTAACATAAAACGTTCACAATGGGGCTCTATGGGCTGGCGTGTAGACTATATAGGGGTCTGGGGTCTATTTCTGTCATATAGCGCAACTTTTGCTCCACTTTTGACCCCACTCTGTCACGTGAAACAATGGGCTCCATTTTCGTTACGCGCTAAACCCCTTAAGCCTAAACTTATTTGCCTTTTTTACTACTTTGAAGAACATTTTTGAATTGTTAAAATGGCCAGTCTACAAGCTCACAAAGTGCCAATGTAGATTGC
>OOFJ01136174.1:0-10685 GCA_900323375.1 Benthosema glaciale | reverse complement strand
CACACACACACACACACACACACACACACACACACACACACACACACACACACACACACACACACACACACACACACGAGCTGCCCAGTGCAAACACCTACAGTCCCTGGCCAGCTGGCAGCTACACTGGCATTGCTAAAGCACTCAAGGGCACCACACAGGTGTAATTTACGATAAATGCCAGCCAGAGGCAAACGCCTGAATGTTAAATTACTGTGAGTCTGAGTGTGAAGCTAAATTAAGGCTTTTTTACTGTGTCCATATAATCACTTTCCCATGGCCAGACAGTCCGAGCACCTCGGGGGGGATTAACATTGAACTTCTGGTCACTCCATTTCTCATCCAATTTGATGCTTTGGGAGAACCAAAAGGACATCAACGCAGAGGTCATATTATTACTGCATTGACTTTAGGGCGTTCAGGTTATATAATGTTACTTAACTGTGTGGAGGCAGGGTTTAGCATTCAATCAGTGCCGTGGTCTGGAGGATATATTGTGTTTACTAGATCTACGAGAAGTATAAAACTTTAGATGAATTATTGATGTGTTGAAAGGCGCTCAGCTTGAGACCACGTTCAGGGGAAGTTCAAAGTGAATCACTATTATTAAAAGGTATAACCTCCTGCCTTAAGTTGAGATGAACAACACGTGCATGTGTGCATGCATGGCGTGCATGCGTGCGTGTGAGAGTGCGTGTGTCTGTGTGTGTGTACGTGCGTGCGTGCATGCGCACGCGTGTAGGTGTTGTAGACAGGCCAATAAATGTTCATCATTTATGTATCCTCTCTGCCAGGTGGAAACCTCATATGTCCAAAACAGTTACTTTTCAGGATTCATATTCAAAAGTATCAAAATGAGCAGATCTACAAGCTCAGAGCACGTCACTTCGCGCTGCGTTTCGAGCTTGCAGCTCCTTATACATTTGATTCTTGTGTGACGCTGTAGTATGATCAAGTTATAGGGTGCTGTACGAAGAAACACAAAAGGCGTTAGAATATAGCAGTGGTTTTCAACCATTTTGATACCAGGGCCCACTATTTCTTCAGCATTTGAGCCACGGACCACCATTTGATGACATTTGACATGACAATTTTGTCTTTGTCCCACAACTCCATGCTGCATTTCGGAGAGATAACCGGCAAACGTTGAACAAAATAATAATTCTTCTAAATTCTCTAATTGTGTTGACTTCTTGTAAATTAAGTAATTCAAATATTTAACATTAACTTAACTAAGAGCGTAAAATGAAACCAAATGGACCGTATGGGTCCATTTTGGTTTCATTTTACACTCTCAAGAGTTAAAGATCTATAAAGGGTCCATTTGGTTACCAACTCTCAATCACTTTTCACACTGGGGACCACCTGGAACCTTCTCAAGGACCACTGGTGGTTGAAAACCACTGGAATGATAGAGATAAGGTTTTTTTCTGCCCGACAGCGATGATACAGTATGCTAAGCATTTCCACGCTGGCATCCAAACCACTCACCTTCACGTCTCCTCAGCCAGACAAGAGGAGCCTGCAACGCAGTGCAACAGCCACCATAAAGTGGGAAATAAATGGCCGCGTATAACCCAGTTAAGTGTGTTTGGAGGAAATCAATACTGCATGGCCAGTGATATTTATTTGTTATTCGCCTCTGAAGCATTTGATTCAGACACCGCTCTCTGTGCATGTGGAGTGTAACATGGCGTTCATGACTAGTAATTCATCAGTGGGGTTCTGTAGGGGGTTTATATATGCACCAACTCACAACTTCAAACTTACAATTTACAATTTAGGCATTTAGCAGACGCTCTTAATCCAGAGCGATTTACATAAGCATGAACAAAATAAAAGCATGAAAATAAAAGCATGAACAAAATAAAAGCACAGTAATACATCATATACAAAGTAGTTAATGTGAATCAACCATAAGCTAAGAACGTCACAGTAGAATTTGAAAAGACTAGTGCTATGTTTACATGAAATGCTATAGGACTACATAAACTGCTATCTGAGTCTACATAAAAATGCTATCTAGGATGCATAAGTCGAGCCTTTGCTTACGCCTGTAGGAGGTCGAGGCTAGGGCAAGTGCTACTGGAAGAAGAGTTTGGGGCGCGTGGAGCGTTGTCCACTAGGCGTTTTTAGCAAGGGTACTTCCAGCTTCCCTGTGTCGGCTGATCGGAGTGCTCAGCGGGGTTTGTAGGGTGCGATCAGACTTGCAAGATATGGCGGCGCCATACCTCTGGTTGCTTTGAATGCTAGTTCTGTTAACTTATCCTAGTTATAGCTTAACTGGCTTTTTATAATGCATACAGTCTTGACTTAAAAGCCAATTAAGCTATAGGCTAAGTTAGAACTTTTGTGTGAGGTGGTGCAACTGGCTCCCGGAGTGGGTTTCAGGGGGTTCTCAGCTAAAATGAGATAACATAGTTAAAATTATAGTTAAAATGTGTTAATATAGCATCACCAACCACCAAGCTATTTATACTTTGGCTATTCAAAAATAGCTGCTTTACAAGATCACAACAATGTGACATGTTGCGAGCTTGTTTCTCGTTTATTGAGAGAAGGGCGAGATCCATCACTGGGTTTATTTTCTTATAGTCCCTATTTTCATATTTTAAGATGCAGCGAAATACATATACAATTGGGGATCCCCTGGACTAATTACATACATACATACAACATGAGCCATATATTTCACACAGACGGCAATTGATACCCCCTACTCTTAAATTGCATAAATTGCTTATGCATTTTCATAATTAGTGGGCTGGATCGCTCTGGGAGAGCAGCCACTCATTGTTTCCACTCTTAGAGGGCTTGAGCAGTCATGTTCAGTGGCAGACACAGTAAATCTCCCCTCCAATCCTAAATTGAAACATCTCCTAGACAAGGTGACATGTTGAGCTTTTAGATCGGCTATTTTCAATATATATAGTGGTTAATTCATAATGTATGAATCCTATAAAGAATAGTGGCGGAGTCTACTGTCTGGCACCATTAATTTTCGGTGTGGAACATCCAGAATACCTGCTGAGATGGCCTACTTTTCTTGAAACGTATCAAATATTCTAATATCCCCCAAACGCCCTTTTGATGTTTTATGTTGTTTGAGTTTGACCTTCTCTCAGCAACATCTCTCTCTCTCTCTCTCTCTCTAATCTCACCGGGCCCCTTTTCTCTCTGCACATCTCTGACAGCAAGTAACAGACTATTTATTGAATTATTCAAATTACTGAATCCAACCCAAAACATTTTCTCCCGTCCATATATTTATAATAACTCTGGACGGTGTCACTCAGTGCTTGCCAAGGAATCTGCCCTTTTCTGCCATTTGAGAATGTGAGAACCTATTGATGACGTTACCTATTGAACCCTGCTAAGAATGTCACCCGCCTTGATAGGATCCATCCAGGGAGAGCAGGCCTGACATCCTCCTTGTCTAGCTGTACAGAGAAGGATGAAATCTGGGGCTCAAATTCAAGGTTTCAGTGCTTTGGCTGTGCACTGTGGCCCAATCACTACCCTCCCTGGAAATGAATCAAAAAAATATTTCACAACATTTGATATAGTTTGTGTGTACAATCTCTCAACATTTGAAGTGACAGGAAGATGTTTTCATGTCAAGGACCCCCAAATTTGTATGTATTAAATTGCAGACCTCCATATGAAACCGTTTTTTTTTTGTTTTGTGCCAGAGAGATCCCATACATTTAAGATGTTTCAGAAATATTCAAAATCTTCACTTTTTATTTTTATATAGCTGATTTATGCATGGAAAACATTATCCAGCAATGCTGGCTATGTTTTTTTTGTACATACTGTATCTGCTGCTACCTGCTGCTATTTTATATGCTTGGCCAGCATATAAAACTAGCAGCAGGTACTATATATAACATCTCAGTTTCATGCATGGTTAAATACAAAAATTCACGGTTATGGAAATGATGTACATGTTGTACAAGACCGACACATAGTGTGAGCTTGTAGATCGGCTCATTTCAAGAGGTCTGAACAATGAGTGAAGGCCAATATAAGCATTCCATATTATGCTCAGTGAATATCAATGCACTGTGACTGTATATGACGACTGTATTAGACTATGTACAGTACATCTCTCATAGTTCATGCATGTCCACGTCTGGAAAGAGTTCTCACGGCATGGTGGAGCCAATAGCGCGCCCCCCAGAGATATATAGATCTCCCACCATGAAATCTTAATTAAAATAAAGATGAATACCACAATGTTCTTCTGGTTTCTTAAGTACCCCCATTTCGAATGAAAGCCATTCGTGTCAAATCATGGCTGAGGCTAGCAGCAGCAGGGTGTTCATGGGGACTTGCACGGTCTTAGCCAATTAAGATATGTTGGAGCTGAAAGCCATATTGTTAAGAACACTGTCCATTACCTGCGCGCGTGGATAAAATATATAATCTCTGCTCTTCGAGTGCTCCTGTGGCAGCAAGGAGCTGTGTGCGGGGTCTCTGTGGGTCGTGACTGTGATGGATCGCAGCTGTATGGTCCAACAAGCCTGCCTCTCCACTCAGGGTGACACAGTCAATAGCCTTTGACAAATGAAAGTTTACAGGCAGCCCAGCTTTGTTCTGCCCTCCTCCTCCTCTGCAGTGCACTGCTCGTATATGCACGGCTGTATGTGTGCGCGCCATATGGCGGGTCACAATATCACACGTCCCTGCAGGCCTGGTAATGGAAGAGACAGATCTGTAGAACGTACGTACGCTGCTCTTGAAGCGAAATACGTACCCGCTTCAGTTATTGTGATGTGTGATTTTGTTTGTTGGGCCCAGATGGTTATTTATATAACCCCCCATGGGCCTGGGGACGAATTATGTGTATGCACAAAACAGGAGATTTGAAGTTAAAAGTTTTAACTTTTTTTTTTTTAACTATAGAAGCGCACTTACATAACTTAACCCCTATATGTAAGTGCACTCCTATACAAGTTTTATGTTGACGAATACAAATCATCCTGAAATTCACATGGACAAGCCTTATCTGAGCCATTTGCGTTTGTACTATAAAATGTAATTTATTTTTGTTTGCACAAAAAAGGGGGCGACTAAAAGCTATACGTTTCGAGGATAAATGGTGGAACCATTTAGGATAAGAAAAACTAAACACAATTGTTTCACGCTGGTTCGTTTTTAGCGGCGGCCGAGATTAGCTGTAGTAGCCTGTATACGCGACATAATCTCGCCTCCTCCTGGCCTTTTGGCCCCGTTAGATAACAAAAACACTTATTACTACGCTCTGGCTTTACCAACAAAATTAAACATGTAGTCACGGACCAAGGAGAAGATAAAGAAAAGAAAAAAGTGGCCCGATTTCAAGCGCGAGGCCAAGAAGCGCATTGTTTCTCAGCGTCATGGGGGACACTGCTGGAGGAGAGGGGAGGGGGCCGCACCGCAGCACTCTCCCCACATGGCTTGTACGCGGGCCAAATGTCAATTAGTGGCTGTGTGCCAGGTCGCTAGCTAGCTAGCTAGCTGACTAGGAGAAACAGATTAACTTGCCCAGATGGAACTTGGTAGGTCGCCCAGTTTGAATCGTGAATTGTAATCAAACTTATTTCGAATAATATCTTATTCATAGACTACGGTGGCGTGACGATCATCATGACAGGTTTACAGTTATAAGGAAGTGGGTGAAATATTTTCCCCCCCGTGCACATCATTTTGTAGTTTCCATGAGAATAGAGGTATAGAGTAAGAAACAGAAGTAAGTAGCTAAGAGGATAGAAAACAGGTTACGGTAAGTCATCAAAGATATCATATAACATATACAGATGTCGTATGTTGTAGCAGGTGTGTAGGCCTACATGTTTAGAACATCGGCATCATTCATATGCTGGTATGTACAGTATGTTCTTTTAGAAACATTACCATCATATGCAGGCTCTTAACATTACAAACATTGTTTGTTTCCTACAATTTCTTTTTAGACATAGGCAGAACATTTTTTTCCACAAACATTTCATGACATTTTTCTAAAATGAAAATTGCAGCTATATTTTCGCTATTGAACTTAAATTAGTAATGTATTCTTGTCATTTTGGGCCCCAGGCAGACACCACATTTATCTTTTGTGTCTCCGGCTGAAAATATTTGGAAAGGCCTGCTATAAAACTGCATGCACCCACACACACTCAGTGTTCACTATAGAGCGTCGCAGTGACGTCACTATGCTAGTTCCGGAAGTGAAAACCCAATGCATTTTTCTCATAGACTTTTCGAAAATGATTTATATAAACATGATTACGCCGCGGACAAAGCCAAATCGGATCGTGACAAATCATGACAACAAACACAATATTTTGGGCCGTTCAAATCATTAGTAAGAATATTTGAAAAAATATTTGATTGGCCCAAAACATTGTGTTTATTGACATGATTTGTCACGACGCGAGCTGGCTTTGTCCGCGACTTGTAATAATTACTTTTTGAAAAGTCTATGAGAAAAAGGCATTGGGTTTTCACTTCTGGAACTGGAGGTCTGACGTCACTGCGATGCTCTATAGTCTAGCATGCTTATAGAGTCACTGCAGCTGTCTGGTGTTCAGCAGGGGGTTCAACGGGGGCATCACGTCTCATGCGTTCAGGTGGGAGCGGGCCAAGGGCTGCATTCCTCACCGCCAGATCATGCAACGCAACACACACCTTTATCATTACAGCTAATTGGCGGGTATAATAACAGTCTACTCTGTACCACCTGCAGCATCTGGAGCATCCCTTTTTTTATAAAGTGCACCACATTATAGGCATGTTTGTGTTCCAACTTCTTCCAGGATGTTGTAAGCGTTGTGACTAGCCTATAGCCACTGCTGCAGTGGATATAGGCTTTGTCGTCGCCGGTATGTGTGTGCATTTAATGGTTTAAGTCAGTGGTAATCAAACCTTTTCCTGTCAAGGTCCGTGCAAAAGTTCCATCTTAAATGTGTTATGCAAGCAAGGACACCCGTACAAGACTGGTGTTGTTCAAATGATTCAAGAAAAAGCTTTCATACTTTTTATTTTTTTATTTTTAAATAGCAACTGTGAGCTTGTAGATTGGCTATTTTCAAATAGCCATGTATATAGAGGGTTAAAGTTGTTAAACTGTATTGATTGCTATATACACATTTTACTAGTGGGACCCCCCGGAACCCCTTCAAGGACCCCTGTGTGTTCCCGGACCCCACTCTGAGAACAAATGGCTTAAATTGCATGAAACGGAAACATAACATAATCCTCAAAGGTCACAAATTAATTACACATTTTACCGAGTATAAACCATCCATCTTGCGGCGCTCCAGCTTGAAGTCTCTGCATCGAGACAGTGTGTGAATCGACGTGGCTTAATCCAGGCCATTTGGCGGCCACATTTTGTTCAGGCATCTTCCGCTGCTGATCCCAGATGATTCCGATGGAGTGAAATGTTTCCAATTAACATAAGCAAATGCATCCTCCCAAGGTGGCCGTGTTGCAACACGTGTGCAGTTACTTATGAGCGCTCCAATTACATTTGGAGGAACCGCACATCGCTGCAAATTGCATTTTGATGTTGGTCTGTTCAGCTGCTGTGCAAGCGAACCTGAGGTACCCATTACTTATGCCCCCTATACTACCTACACCATGGGCATGACCCTGTGCAGGGAAGACTGCGCCACTGCCACCGACACCAAGAACTCCCAGGCAAAAAGCTTGTACTGTGGGAACCAACACACAGGCATCGATCGAGAGGACGTCCCACACCTACCTTTGTGGACGTACTTAAAGAAAGATGCTTGTGCAGAGAGCACAAATGAGCTGGCCAGATGGAGGGCTCGTCTGAGGTAGAGATGAAACTCACTGCTGGACTAAGGACAGCTTTTGTGTTCTGTGTTTTCAACCGAGGTTCATGTTTTAGGTTGTTATTATTAGAGCTACTCGGCGAACGTTGTACCAGTTTACTGCTATCATGTGGCTTATTTCTACCCTAATGTTTTCAGATACGTATTTTAGCGTGACGATTAAGTTTAAAACATGTAATAAAAATGTGTCTTGATGTCACATTGAATGGGGTTAAAAATTGAGTACTTTGTAATCAAAACCCAGCTGTGTTTGAGAACGATACAGCATATGGGAATCAAACTGAGGTGAGCTACATTTTTATTGGGTTTTATTGATCTATTCCTCGAAGGACCCCCAGTTTGACATGCATTACTCTACGGACCTCTATTTAATGTAATTTACTATCTCTGGTTCCCCCAATTTATATGGTAAAATCAATGTTAATTTAACTCTGAGAGTGTACATGCGTGAATGTACACATGTACACTCTCAAGAGTTACAGACCAATAAGGGTCCATTTGGTTCCAAACTATCATTCTAGCTGGGGACCACCTGGAACCCCGGACTCCACTTAGGGAACCACTGCTCCAAATAGATAGAATACTATATTAGCAGTCATTAATTACGAAAACAACTAGTCCTGAATAAAACTACAAATGCACTCTGTCGAGCTGCCAACGTGGGCCTTAAACGCAAGTAGGCCATACATGGCCATACATGGCCTACTTGTGCACAAGCAGAGCGCACAAGTAGCCTACTGCTACTAAGTAATGTCTAATACTACAACCGCTACAACAAGTCCTTTAGACCCGTTATTGACCTTATGCCAACCTTGAAACATACCTTGCAGTAGTTACGTCCCCATCAACAGCCAATAAGGGACCACCATTCTTACCCTGACATACATACACATTACCCAGCACATCACCAAACGTACCGTAGTTACGTATACATACACCCATTGGCCGGTGGACAACTCCAACATACCCAGCCGCATACTCGCATACTATACTTGCGTGTTCTGCTTGTGCAAGTAATTAGGAATACAATTAGGAAACATTTAAGGAAAAAAACGTGGATTATACACAGAAAACCCCAAGCTTGTTTCCATTGTGGTTCCACCTTGAGACCTACAACACCATGTAGCAATCTGTCATGATAGGATGACCTTTAACCTTAGAACAATCTGTAGACAACCATGAAACGATGAAACAACAAATAACATTTGTGTGGAGCGAGAGACGCCCACTGTATTTATATCGGCCACATGATATCTTACGTTGTCATTTAGTGCCCTAAACAAACAAAGTCCATAGACTTGGCTTGCAAACGATTTATGTGCTGTAAACAGACATTAGAAATCCTATAGACTTGGCTGCCATGTGACGTAATCTTCAAAAGCCATGCACTCCGGGGACATGGACGAATTAGTGACGTCTCGATATGGGACAGCTCAAGTCAAACCGAGACTAGTCACATCTGGCCCAGAATTTCACCTGATTTCATAAATTCTGCCCACTAAAGACGGACATCCCTAGATGAATCAGAGAGTCCGATCGAGGCCAGATCAACTTAAAGTCATATCATAACTAGTCAGATCTTGCCCGGAATAAGCGTTGTTATTTCAGCATGAAGACGACGTCCTGGAAATGACGTAAAGATCATCCCCAAATGGGCTGTGATCTGGCCTAGTCCTGAACGGCACCGGGAGGAGCACGTATGCATTCAGGATAAGTGGCTCCCTGTAAGAGAAGACTCCAAACCAGAGTGGGCCATCCGGGGGGTGCGGGGTGACCATTTAACTATGACCAGTTACTGTTACTGTTAAGAGTCGCGTATGGATCAGGTTTATTTTCCCCAGGGCACCTGTGCGCGGAATGGAGCGACGCAGAATATTCTATGATTTTTCTGTGAAAGACGCTCTAAATCCTGGCAATGATGGAGCCACAATTTAAATCTTGCTAGAGAGTGTAGGGATGTTAGTGCTGAAAGGAGGGCATTCCACTCAGAGTAGTGACTGAAGCGCAGAAGCCAATAAGACTCTGCAATGAGCTACATCAAAACAAAACAAAAAACAACATTTATGACAATAAACATTCGCTTAGCGCCATTTCCCGCTCCTCGCAAAGTTCTCCAAATAATGATGTAGTGTGTACATGTAAACGATAGGGCAGCTTAGCTAGTGCACAGAACATAAATAACCAAGAGATTCACTTTCATCACAACAAATACATAACGTCATCATCTGTGTCACGCGTTTCCATAGACTGGGCTGGCAAATTATTTACATAAGTGTTCTAAAACAAACCTAAAAAAAAGCACACCCGTGTGAAGTGAGGGGCGCTCTTATCATCATACATCACCATATATCACATTACGTGCACAAACCAATCAAATCATTCCAAATGTCATTCCGGCCAATCACTTTCGGTGTCTTCACTTCTGTCCTCACTCTTATCTTCAATGCTTGTATTTACACAAACGGCTGGGCATAGAGGGGCTAGTGCTCCTCAAAAGCCCCAGACTTGTCTACGCACATGGCGGAATCTTCAGTTTGTACTGCTTGGCGGCCATCTTGCTCAGCGTCTTCAGGTCGGGACGCATGTCCAGGACGTACAGGTCGTCGGCGGGCGTGTCGTAGCCCCGGTACCCTCCGAAGAGGACGACGATGCGATCCCCCAGCAGGCAGCAGCACATGTAGGGCTTCAGAGGGGGCGGGCGCTCGCCCTTGGGCTCCATCTTCTTCCAGGCCGAGGTCTCGGGGTTGAACCTCCACAGGTCGTCCTGGAAGGCGTGGCCACTGCCCATGTGGTGGGCGCCGAACGCGTACAGCTCGCCGTTGTAGGCGTAGGTGGCGGCGC
>OOFJ01136142.1:0-12870 GCA_900323375.1 Benthosema glaciale | reverse complement strand
GCCAATCTACATTGACAGGTTGTGAGCTTGTAGGCTGGCCATTTTAACTATTGAGAAATGTTTTTTAAAAATAGTAAAAGAAGGCAAAGAAGTTTAGGGATAAGGAGTTTAGCAGTGACGAAAATGGAGCCCAAAATCTACGTGTAATGTAGTTAAATATGTTTTAGAAACATCGGTGTCTGAATATCTTTCAAAATGGAATCGCATTCAAACAGAAACAATGCTTTTTGGTCTGTCCCCATGCAGCCCTCCTGCAGTGATATGAGCACGGAACAGGCCGAACAGAACTGTCCTCTGAACTACTCCCCTGTGTGCGGCAGCAACGGTGTCACCTACGCCAACGAGTGCTCCCTGTGTGTCCACAGGCTGTAAGTATAGCCCTATTAGCCCAGGACGCAACTTTAACTATGGAGAGGGACACTATATAGTTCCACACTCACTCCAGAGGGCCACTACTATAGTTCCACACTCACTCCAGAGGGCCACTACTATAGTTCCACACTCACTCCAGAGGGCCACTATAGTTCCACACTCACTCCAGAGGGCCGCTATAGTTCCACACTCACTCCAGAGGGGCCACTACTTAGTTCCACACTCACTCCAGAGGACCACTATAGTTCCACACTCACTCCAGAGGGCCACTATAGTTCCACACTCACTCCAGAGGGCCACTAATAGTTCCACACTCACTCCAGAGGGCCACTACTATAGTTCCACACTCACTCCAGAGGGCCACTATAGTTCCACACTCACTCCAGAGGGCCACTACTATAGTTCCACACTCACTCCAGAGGGCCACTATAGTTCCACACTCACTCCAGAGGGCCTCTACTGTATATTTCCATAATCACTTCAGAGGGCCACATTGCATATAGCTGTCGTAGCAAAAATAGCCGATCTACAAGCTCAAATAATTACGTGTATTTTGGAATTGGGATCCTGAAAAGCAACATTTTAATTTTATTTCAAATGCATTTAGTTATACTTGCTATGTTAACATTATGAACTTAAATGCAAATGGACACGAAAAAGACAATACAATTCTAATACTAGTCAATATTCAGCTACTAATATGGACTGAAGTGATTAAAGCGGGTCATGTTCGGAATTGTAACAGCTGAAATCAATAATATATCAGTGTTCCGATATTAACCTGCATTAAGTGAAGGCGAGGGCCGCATGTGGCCTCAGGGCCGCCAGTTGCCCATGCATAGTATAGTCAACCTTTATATGCTCGATTTTATACTGGCGGGGGCTCAACAACGTGTAACATTGCGATGTATTGTAAGCTTGCATTGTAGAGAGCCCTGCTGTCCCAACAGCAACAGGCTACGGGGATTAGCCAACCAATATGGGAGCCAACAAATCTGACTGAGCCATGTGATTTATTGGAGTTTTTTGATTTCACCCCGTGACAGGTGAGAGAGGGGGGGAAAATCCCTTTAACTTTGCTCTGCATGCAACACTGGCGTGCAGATAAGTTCTATTCATAAACTATGAATCCTAGTAATATGGACCAGTGTCTCTTAAACGTTTCACACAGTGTACATTTGTACGCTCTCTTAAGTTGCAGACCTTTTTGATTCCTAACATCGATCATTTAGCTAAGGATCCCCTTGTGAACCACCTCAAGGACCCCACCTCTGGGGCTTACTTTGAGATCCATTGATATATGCTGTAGATGTATTATTGTAAGTCTTTGCCACTAAATAACCGTACGATTTGTCACACACACGTTACCGCAGTGAGATTTGTTGAAAATGCCTTCCTTTTTCCAGGTCAACCAACGCTGACATACTGATAGCGAAAGAAGGAGAATGCTGATCGGAACGACATGATGATCATCATATCGTCATGTATATCAGATATCTCTCACAGACACACACACACACACACACACACACACACACACACACACACACACACACACACACACACACGCACGCACGCACGCACGCACGCACGCACGCGCACACAGTTATTAACTCCATACTATACATGACAATATAGCCATATGCTAATCATTCTTTTATAATCCTGATGTTTTGTATATTATATATCTAATATCACTGTTTGCCTCTGTGGATTATTTGGCTATTAAAGATTATTAAAGAGCCTTGATTGTAGAGCTTTGATGTTGTCCTTCTGCATGTCATCATCATGGTTAACCGCGGTGGTCTCAAAATCATAAAGGAACGCTGGCAGAAAAAGACTTGCATGCTGCATGAAATATTAAGGAAGACTCCTTATAGACTGAGACTGAAGAAAATATATAATCTTATTCTAAGGAAATGCCCTTAAGGAGATGTCCTTAATAAGGGGATGCCATACTGTGTTTCTTAGGCTCAATATGTCAGTTTGTCACCTCCCACTTCACATTCAATATAGATCCAGTGATCTTTTGTGGCCAGAGATGTAATTTCCAGGTGTCTAGTAGGACTATAGTTAGGCTACTATGAAACTAAAGTTGTAAGGTTTAGAAGACAAAACCCAATAGAGAGGTGCAGTTTGTTAGAGTTAGAGGGGGGTAGTGCCTGTGTCTATTGGCAGAGGAGGTGGAGTATATATACAGTATATTATGGGGCGGCAGTGGCTCAGGGGTAGAGCAGCCAGAGCAGCCTGATCCGGATGGGAACCGCGACATTTCCAGTTCCATGCCCCAAAAGAGTTAGGGCTCCATTTTCGTCTCCGCTAAACCCCTTATCCCTAAACTTCTTTGGCTTTTTTTTTTTTACTATTTTGAAAAAAGGTTTTTGAATAGTTCAACTAGCCAATCTACATTGACACGTGAGCTTGTAGACTGGCTATTTTAACTATTCAAAAATGTTCTCAAAATCGTAAAAAAAGACAAAGAAGTTAAGGAATAAGGGGTTTAGCGCGTGGCGAAAATGGAGCCCTTAGTGTCAAAGTGTCCTTGAGCAAGACTCTGAACCCCTAATTATTAGACCTTGCAGTAAGCCCCTCCCCAAACTGCTATGGTCCAATCACAGCTAAGCATAACATGTGATGGACAAGCCTATCCACCAATAGTTTTCCTATATGATAAAACATTGTTTTAAAAAAAGAAATGTCACACACATATCTTTCCAGTGCATATGGCAGGCCTTGTTGACAGATATTTTGAACATCAGGTCCCAAAAATGAACCAGTATTTAATGGGTAATGTCCATGATATTTACATTGGAATGAATGAGCCTGGCTGGAAAGTGTCCTACCCAGTGGAATGGGGATTCTTTGCCCTGTCAAGCTGATTTGGTTATGATGCCTGATCAGTGCTGCTCTGTTCCCTTCGAATACCAGGTTGATGAAAGTTATAATAAAATAAAATATACTATAATAAAAAAAGATCTCCACTCTCACTTATCACCACCCCTTTGGAGAGAGAGAGAGAGGGGGGGGGGGGGCAGCCACATGATGGCAGTGTTTAACCTGCAAATAATGAGAACATTTATTTATTTTACATTTAGTAGCAAATTAATTCTGATTTTACCGAAGATAATCCATGTTGATCCCTCTATCTTAAAAAAGAGCAAAGACCACTTTGCAATGCATCACCAAAGATGAAAATACTAGAAAGTCTTGTGTTTCCTTTTTTTCCATTGTGGTCCTCCTCCCTCAAGGATCCCTGGGGGCCCCTACTAGACCCCAATTTGAGAACCAGTGTTGTAGCCGGCTATCCTTAATTAACATTTAAATGAACAACTTTGCTCTCTCTAGCTTGGAGAAATGTGGGGAGATAAGTGAGGGAGCTTCGTTGTGTTGGCCATGCAGACAGACACACCATCGTCATCAGTGAAATAATAGGGGAACTTGGGGAAGTGTTTGTCTGGCTGTGAAGAAAGAAAAGTCAGTATTTCTTATTTGATTTCTAAAGGTCTGTTGAAATATCAAAACATTGCACATGAAAACGACTGAGGCAATTGTGGCAATGTTGATTTCACAGACATTAAACTAAACTGTAAATTATACAAACATACATACAGTACGTGAACTGGTGTACACATGCCAACTCAAATGGGTTTTTACTCAGAAGCATGTGATATAACACCTACAAATGTATAACCTAACGTCATCCTGCATAAAACAGTCTGTGGCATACTACAAATCGGGAGGTACTTTAACTGTTATAGGATACTAAAAGAATAAAATGAAATAAAAGTACGTAAAATATGGAAGTAAGTTTTCATGCTATCAAGTAGGTGAAAGGAAAATCCATCTGTCAGCACTGCATTATTGTTTTAATATCATTGTTGCGACTGTGACTCAGGAGGTAGAGCAGGTCGTCCAATGATCCGTGGGTCGGCGGTTTGAATCCCGGCTCCTCCTGTCTACATGTCTAAGTGTCCTTGAGCAAGACACTGAACCCCAAATTGCTCCTGATGTGCTGGTTTGTGCCTTGCACGGTTTCTACAGCAATCGGTATGTGAATGGGTGAATGTAATGCACCATGTAAAGCGCCTTGGATAAAGGTGCTATATAAATGCACCATTTATTGTTTGTGATATATAAAAAGAGTTGTGAAGTGGAGATATGTACGGCTGCTTTTCAGTGCAAGATTAGGGTTAGTTTTAGGCTGTCAATCACAGCGACTGGCCAATCATAGCGTAGTCCTTGAACAACCCGGCTTTGGTATGACGCAGGAGAGATGGTTGCAACAAGACCTGGGGAGGATGGCTGCAACCCAGGATGGTGCAAAGAAGGATGAAGCAAATAACGTAACGTATAACGAGAAGTCGAAACGAGAAGTTCAAGTGATCAAAATAAAGACAATTAAGAAGGTTCCATGTACCGTAGGCTAAGGTCGCAGTAAACAACAAAGAAAAAGAGACAAGAAAGAATGGCACTGCAGAGGGAGAGACTCACATGGATAAGCTTAGTTTTGCCATAGTAGCTGTAATGATGAAAAAAGGCCTGCAAATTAAGGCCGCCCGGCCCTACCTGGGCCCTCATCAGACCCTGTACATTCAAGACACTGCCCCCGCTGCCACCCTTAGATCTCCATTATATGGAGTTGACCTGTTCTGACATTCCATATGTTGATCTGACCTTATCGCACCCTGTACGCACTAAAGGGCGAGGTCGCTTCTCGCCCTCAGGCATTTTACTGGTACTTTCAGTGAAAATCTGTTCCAAGCCAACTCCCTTGGGAAACTTTGTGGGAGCCAATCAAAGTTGTGAGGTGTGTAAGGTTTTTTGGTGGTGCCGAATCCGTTCCCACCATTCGTTTTCAGTAAAAATCCTGGTCATAAAATTGCCCATGCCCTATTTTGTATGTCCCAGACAGGCGTAATAACTAATATGCCATGTTATGCATATCTCAATGGATATGAGGTTTTCTTTTCTGTTTCTAGCAGTGTCTTGGGCAGTGTCCTGCTAGACTCTCGTTCTCCTGGCTGCTATTTTCTGGCTCACCCTTGGCATTCCAAATGCCAGTGCATGGTATGCATTTGCATACCAATGCACAATGTATATGCAGGTATACGTATCCTGTAGTTCAAAAGAGCTGGAAATAAACTGCACTGCACTGAAGGAGGCTATAAGCAGAACAGCACTCATTCGGTGTTGATCTAAGGACTGAGAACTCCTTTTCACTGTGTCAGTTAATTTTATACACTTTGTAGGCTAATTTGTTCACTTTTTACTTACTATATGTCATGTGGTTTTCAACCAGTGGTCCGGGGACCACCAGTTGTTCTTGAGGTGGTTCCAGGTGGATATCTCCAGCTAAATGATGGAGAGTTGTTACCCAAATAGACCCTTATAGATCTTTAACTCTTGAGAGCGTAAAATGAAACCAAATGGACCATTCCGGGTCCATTTGGTTTCATTTTACGCTCTTCATTTACAAGAAGTCTACACAATTAGAGAATGTAAAATCATCATTTTGATCAACGTTTGCCTGTTATCTCTCCTAAGGGTACCAACATCAATGCAGCATGAAATTGTGGACACAAATCTTGTCCAATAATAACAAAATATTCTTTAGTTTTTGGTCTGAGAGGCAAAAGTGGTGGTCCGTGGCTCAAATGCAGAATAAAATGAATGGGCCTTGACATGAAAAGGGTTGAAAATCACTGCTGCATGTGAACATTGTGGTGGGTTGATGACGAGGATCTGCTGCTTTCAACACCCATTCTGCTCACCATATTCTGTCGAAAGTTCCCCAAAATCATTGCTATACCACCGGCCAGGATTGGGTCCGTCGTCTGTCGTCATTCTGCCGTTTCGTGTGAGTCTCGTTAAGAGTCAGGGTGGTGGTGACTCCGTAAAATAAGCCGTCTCTCTCTCTCTCTCTGTGTGTCCACGTCTTTCATTTGAACCTCTCCGTCCAACACTATGCATCTGTTCGTACTGATCCTTGGGTTTACGCTTTTCACGAATGGCAAGTATTTATTTATTTATGTATGTATTTATGTATTTATTATTTATTGGAGTTGTGTTTCGTTTGCTAACATATATATTTCCTATTCATTAATTGTCATTCATTTCTCAATTATAAAACTTGACCTTTAATTGGCCCTGCCACTTGATCTGCTCTTTTTTTCCCTCTCTCTCTGCAACAATAACTTCTTCACCGAAAATAGCAGATCTATATACAAGCTCACAACACATTGACAACGCATTGTGAGCTTGTACATCTCTGCAATATTCTCTGTGAATGTTCAGAATAGAGATGTTATAGGGTTCAAGTTCAAGTGGTTTAAAAAAAAGGGCGGCCCGTGTGGAGCAACTCTGTCCCCCTGTTGATGACCTAGCTCTGGTCCATAGCTAGTTGGTCCAAATTCACATCAATTCACACCTATTTATTCTGCATTTGAGCCACAAGCCGCAGATGCCGTCGTAATGACTGATTTTACACATCTACAAGCTCTAGTTTTTATTTGTTTATATTTAGTCTTAGTTTAAGTCACCATAGCTTAGTTTTCATTTAGTTTCCATTTAGTTTTTTTCAGTGAAAAAAAGGTAGTCGACAAACACTTTTTGTCATAGTATTGGTCAACGGAATCAACACTGGTTCTCTCATTATTGTGAACTTGATAGCTCTACCTGAAAATGAATGAAATGAACAAAGCTATGATGACTAAAACTATGACTGTATATAAAAAACTAGACTAAAATGTTAGGAAGGGACTAGTTGACAAGAGATCCAGTATAAGTAAAAGACAAGTCATTTTACACCTGGTTGCATGCTGAAAATAGCAGATCTGTAGATGATAGATCTGCTATTTTTCATATCAAGCTAGCCATGCCCTCTCTGGAGTGAGTGTGGCTATAGCGGCCCTCTACATCTTCAAAGTTGCCCAGCCCTGATTTCTACTTCCTGTGTCTTCTAGGCTATGCCGTGAAATGTTATAAGTGCACGGGAACTGCGGCCTGCAAGAAAGAAGAATGTCCCGGGAAATGTGCTGCAGCAATGGTCATGTATGAGGGTACGTCATTAATCTATTTCATGTTGTGAGGCAAAACCTGTCACAGAGTACAGTCATATACCAGTGGTTTTCAACAAATTTTGACCCAGGGACCACCATCCTGACTAAGAGCAACCTGGGGATCACCACTATTGTGTGGGGTGGTGGGTCCATCATAGACCCACCCCACGCAAAGTGTTTGGGAGGTTCAAACATTGATCAAAATAACTATTCTTCTACATTCTGTGATTGTGTAGACTTCTTGTAAATTAACTTAAGTAATGCAGATGTTTAACAATAATGTAACTCTTGAGAGCGTAAAATTAAACCATAATTTGGTTTCATTTTACGCTCTCAAGAGTTACATGGTTACATTATTAGTTACATTATTAGTTACATAAAGATAGGTAAATAAGGGTCTATTTGGTTAACAACTCTCCATAATTTAGCTGGGGACCACCTGTAACCCTCTCAAGGACCACTGGTGGTCCCCGGACCACTGATTTATACGATGCAAATAAATCAGACACCATTTCATGGCATGGGACTAATAATGTTCTGTTTGTTTAAAGGTGGCAAGAACATAACTGACAAGTCCTGCATGGAAGAGAAGATGTGTGCTACCGGCTCCATGAACGTCGGGGCCCGGCGGGCCTACGCCATGTGCTGCTCCGCTGCCCTCTGCAACGACAAGATAGAAGGCAAGCTATTGATCAAAAGATCAATTCTTCTATAGTCATTGTGTAGACTGTAGAGAGACTTCTTGTAAATTAAGTAATGCGGATGTTTAATAATAATTTAACTCATGAGAGTGTAAAAATTAAATTAAAAACTGGTGTGTGAGTGTGGGAAGTGAGGAGGACGCTAGCGTCGACTGTTCGCCGCTTCACCTCCCAATGTATGAATTAATGGACCGTTGTAAAGCGCTTTGAGTAAGCACGTAGTACATAGAAAAGTGCTATAAAAATGCAATCCATTATTATTATTATTATTATTATTATTATTATTATTATTTATTATAAAATGAAACCATATGTACCCGTACGCTCATATTTAGTTGTAATAATATAAATTTGCTGTTCGTATTCATCAGGGACATTTTCCCCATTGTATTTTTGAAAATAAATAAGCCACGTTTTAGGCATAATTCGATCACTGTACTCATCATCGATATCGATGTATACCTTTTCCAAATTTGTATTCTGTATACAGTTCCCGCCGACCCTGCTGCCAATGGGAAGAAGTGCTACACGTGTGCAGGCACCGACTGCTCCGAGATGAAAGAGCTGAAATGCTCTGGGGCCGAGGATCGCTGCATGTCAGGATATGGTAACTATATATACAGCTCATGGCTTTTTATGTATTAACTTGTGGAAAACACACAAGTTAATACAAAATCTCTCATTTCTCACATTTCTTAAAGGCTGTTGGTATGGCATTCCAATTTTTTTCGTGGCAATTTCTTTTGCGAAATTCATTTCAGCCCTTGATTGAGCCTGGTGTTTTGCTGGGGTTAGTGCTGCTTCAGTTTAGCTTCAGTTAAAGGACGACTTCACCTGCACTTCTCAACCTATCTTCATATAAGAGGTCCTCACTAATAATCATGATAAAATGGCACTATTTTTGTTCTACAAAAGGAGAATGAAGGTATCGCAGAAGTGGCTGAAATGACGTTAAAGCACACCCTCTTGTGTAATATTGAAATTATACAACAGTTACCCTTAAAACAAACAGAACCGCTGGAAAAATTAAAAAAATTCAATGACAGATGTTGTCACTACGACCACAAATGTCCCAAGAAACTTAAATCTTTGTTTTGATTAGGCGTTACTGTGTGTGGTGGTTTAAGTAACTGCATGTGACATGTTTCAACCAATCGGCTCAGTTCCTCAAAACTGACCTGTTGTATAATATGTGTTTTGTCATTGTCGTTGTTGTCGCTGTTGTTGTTGTTGTTGTTGTTCACAGCGGTAGCGGAGGGTAAAGGCAAACAGGTGAAAGTGATGGGCTGCGCCCAGGCCAGCATGTGCATGAAAAACATCAACATCGGAGTCATGGAGGTCAAAGAGGCAACCTGCTGTGAAGGTCCACTGTGCAACGGCGGCCCAAGCAGCGTCGCTGCTGTCAGCCTCTTGCTCCTCATAGCGCCGGCCGTCTCCGTTGCTCTGTTCATTTGAAGGGAATCCTTCCTTATACCTCTCTACACATGAGCATGTATGTTCATCATATACTGTAGTAGTCAACTCCAAACATAGTTGGGTGTGTCAGTTAAATGTACTGTATCACATTGAAAATTTGATTTTATTCTTGGATGACCTTTCACAACTCATCATTGTTGACTGTATGAAAATCAGATTTTTTTTCTTCAATTAATTCATTTTAATTGTCACAGTATCTTAAACAATGTATATTCCTCCAATTATGAATAGAGGCATTCCAGTCAACTCTCTTTTTATACTGTTCCTATTGTTAAAAAAAAAAACAATAGCCAATAAAGCCTTTATGTTCAAAGTTCCTTTGGATTGGACTAACCTATACCTGCTACCTTTATAGATGTTTTTAATGTGCTGTCTTATTATGAGAGTTGTCTTATTATGTTCAACTTCACGTGTTTTAATGAATAAATAACTATATAGGCCCTAGTTACTATACATTTACTTATATACTCCATACTATCACAACATTTATGACATTTATCTTTCTGATCTTGAATAAATGAATGGTCGATGTTGTATGCTTGCCAGGAGTATAATCTATAATAATTGTTGACGTTCTGTTGTTTACTTGTTTTGTTTGTAGTTGTATCTTGTCAACTCTCTTGTTTTTTTTTTGTACTTGTTTCGTCATTGGTTGTTGTAGTTTCTATTTAGTAATGTTTTATTTTCTTCTTGAAATGTGTACTACACTCCCTCGAAAATCATGAAAACTGTTGATTTGTTCAGTAGCTCTTCCTTTATTATCTGCATGTGACTAGACTATAGGTGACTGTCTAGGTTTGTAGGCCAGTGCATAAAGTGAAACCTACACCCATGAACATGACAAAATGTATATTCATGTGTTCAACTTTGTTTCACTATAGTGGAAAGTACATTCATGCATACGATAGATTCCAGGCAATTCCTAATTGCTTTTCTATACAAATTAAACGTCTCGACTCAATGCTGTATGCAAAGACTTGAAGGTGCAAGTATATAACTGCATCTTGCTGAACTGCAACAGTTATTTCATGGTTCTGGCTGACTTATTTGGAGCTGGCCCAGCAGTGTCATGCACATTTTATTATTTTCTTTGCAATATGCCAAACAGCCTGTTTTCCTGTATAACAGTACTATAGTGTAGTGCACTCAAAATAATGAGTAAATAGTGACACAGTGTGGTCAGAGGAAGTAAATAGCTTTAAAGACTAAACTTTTACATCATCATACATCACATCATTCTGGCCAATCACAATTTGCGTCCTCACTTTTGTCTTCAATTATTTGTGTTTACACAAACCCTCAAAGCTGGACATAGGAGGGCACTTTTTTATACCAATTCATGAAAGCTTTATAGCCTAAGTTTTATCAATTAACAAATCAAAAATCCAGGATTTCAAGTGTTAAATCTTAAATCTTTGGATAAGGGCGCATACTGCTGGAAAAAAAAGAAAGAAAGAAAGAAAGAAAGAAAGAAAGGTTTACTTCATGCATGTTTTCTACATAAATGCATGCCACAAACAATTTAAGTTTTTTTTTATTGAGATAATATATATTCTTTGCATTTAACTAATTTTGAAGGTTTCATAGTTCTAGACACAAGACTACAATACTAAAGATCATGTTGCACTTTAAAACCGACAACATAATGAGCTGATGACGGTTTCATTGGCAATTTGTACACAGAGAGGAATGCACTGTAACAGAACTCCTCTGTCTCTCTCTCTCTCCCTAGCTCCGCGTCCTCAGTCAGGGTGTCGAAAGCTTCTGTCGGGACATGTCGGGAGTTGCAACCGGGAGTTAGATCCTCTTGCTGATCCGTTTGAATGTCACGCCGCTCTCTCCCGGGGTTACGCAATTCTAGAATGCATGACAGGGAACAGAAATGTATAAAGATTAGGGATGCACCGATATGGAAATTCTTGGCCGATACCGATACTGATGTTTAAAATAACAATTTAGCCGATACCGATATATGCTTATTTAGTTTTTGTAGTTTTTAATTTCCTCCTTTTGTGCCAGGGAAACTATACACATTCAATACAAGAAATAAATGTCCAGAATCTACAGCTTGGTAGACTACAGATGACCAACATTACCAACATATTCAATGCAAAATGCATATTCAATGCAAAGGGTACAGATAAACATCGGCTACTGCCATCGGTTAATGTCAGTTTTATTTGCCGATACCGATATTGGCCGATAACAGCAAATATCGGCCAAACCGATATGTGGACCGATACATCGGTGCATCACTAATAAAGATGGTTTAGGACTAGGGGTGGGCAACTTTGACCATGGAGAGATCCACTATATATTTCCACACTCACTCCAGTGGGGGGCGTTAGAGGGGGGAGAGGTGTTGGAGCTGGCTGTTTTAACAGACAGTTTGAGGGTCCAATGGAGTTAAAAGAGCATTCAGTGATTTGGGAGAAAAAAAACCCCGGTCCGCCCTGTAACAAGATGTGCACATGCACTCGCTCTACAGTGGGGGGAAATGCAACAGGCCAACAGCATATTTGCACCAAGGCCCGCCCCCTCTCATCCTGATTGGATGAAGGCTTTGTTTGTCACCCACCACCAAAACGAAACTAGGGTTTTTTTGACCCCCAGGGGCTAACAGGGGACAGGGAGGAACTCCATATATGGTCAGCAGACTGTATAGTAGGGAGGATTATCCAAAAGCAAAGAAAAAAAGTGATACTTGAATTAAGTTAAATCACTGAATATACCCTTTAAGAGGTTTTGTCTGAAGCACTTTTTAATACTGTCCATTTGGTTCAATATATTTTTTAACCAACACACAGACGTAAAGGGTGTTCAATAGCACTGATTTATGCAAAAGAAAATACATAAATAAAAAATAAATGGAATAAGGTTGTTTCCTCCCGACAGCAACGATTATGTCAAAAATAATCATAATATATCTATACTGCACACAAAAGAGACAAATGTCTCACTAACCAGAGATCTTTGCATAGAGGCTATTTGTGTTCAATGTATGCTAGCGTTGCCTAGCAAAGACTGTTGCAACATGACTATGTAATCATGTCTTTGTAATTCAGTGAATGTGTGTGTGTGTGTGTGTGTGTGTGTGTGTGTGTGTGTGTGTGTGTGTGTGTGTGTGTGTGTGTGTGTGTGTGTGTGTGTGTGAATGAGTGTGTGTGTGTGTGTGTGTGTGTGTGTGTGTGTGTGTGTGTGTGTGTGTGTGTGTGTGTGTGTGTGTGTGTGTGTGTGTGTGTGTGTGTGTGTGTGTGTGTGTG
>OOFJ01136123.1:0-11935 GCA_900323375.1 Benthosema glaciale | reverse complement strand
GTACTTCCATTGTTTAACGCATTTTGACCTGAAAATGATGCTAAAAATGTCTTCTAAATACTGAAGGTTTTCTGAAAAACCCTTATTTCTATGTTAGTAGTTCTCAAATAATGAATCTCAAGGACCCCAAAAGTTATCTGTAATTGCCCCCCCCTACCCTCATCTGAAAGTATGTTGTTCCAGAGACACCCCCCAGAACCAAAGATATGAGTTAAAAACGTTCGCTCTGAAAAAATATATTCAAAGATTTGCGCCACATTTTCACGATTTTTCAAAAAATAGCAGACCTACAGTGGCGTGCTACGAGCTTGTAGATCTGCTATTTTTCAATAGCTAAAGCATAACATAATGCTTGAAACACCAAAAAGGTTCCCGTCTAGAAAGGGTTTAAGTACACTCCCAATGAGAGCTTTTTAACCACTCTTATCCCCACAGGAGTGACTGACGGGGACGCTACATTACGAGCATTCGTCTTTGTTGGTTTAGAGCTATTGTACCACATGTGTAGTGGTGTGTAGGCCTACAGTGGATTTCTTAAACTAATGGAGCGCCGCGGTACGCGCGCGCATACACAAACATTGAGCGATCGCCGATTGAAATAATCCGTAGAAACGTGAGCGATCGCCGATTGAAATAACCCCTTTAATACGTAGGCCTTTTTATTAACCCACAATATGAATCATATTGAATGTTATTCTATTTCTTTTACTTTCATTTTATAGGTTATTGTGTACAACAGTGTCACATCACGTGATCTGTCGTGACCTTGTAGATCTGCTATTTTGGGCAATTCGATCTTTTTTTACCCAAAATAGGGACGTTAGGTTATTATTATTATATTTTTTTACTTTCGCCCAAATAGCGACTCAAGGTTGAACGTGGTTAATGTTTGTGAGAAGTTTGTACTTGTGACTTCCTAGTTCAATACTAACATTGACTACGTGACTGGTATAGCCAGTATAATGTCATCCGCTTACCGCCATGTATGGCCTGCAGCCTGCATCCCTGGTCTTGGCTATCGAGTCCACCAGCTGACCACTGATGCCAAAGTCACACAGCTTGATGTTACCCTTTCGGTCCATTAGAATGTTGGAAGGTTTGATGTCTGGAACGTATCGGACCACAAGGTCAGTAACCATTTCTGCCACGCAACAAAACACACGATCCACAAAGGTGACATAAAACTTACCTCTGTGGATTATTTTCAAGTTTTCTTTTAAGTGGTTCAGTGCTTTAACGGTCTGTTGGGAGGATGAAGCAAAACACATTAACTGAAGGTCTCCACGCGTCGTTTTCGGGAAAACGTGCTCGATATGAAATGACCAAAAACAAGTTTCTCTACTCACTGCTAATGTTATTTTGCCTAATATTTCCTCTGGAATGACGTCATCTAATGCGCAATATACATATTTGTAGAATTTGTCGAACGAGGTAGACATGAGTTCCATACATATCCAACAGTCACCCTGGAAGTATAGGGCAAAGCAAATGTTAATCAAATTAGCCAAACAGTGATAGATAGTCATTGTGATATTTCAAATGCAAGACATAATTTCTCTGTCAGGAAGAAACCACCTAACTCAAACATATTCACTCATGCTTCCTTCTATGCATGAGGAGTCCAAGCTGCTTCTTTTCACCTGACAAGAGGGGAGTTTCCCTGGTTGGACGTAGCGTGTGGAAGGAACACGTTATTCCAACCAGTTCCTTTCCCCTCCATCAGGCGCCCTGGCTGGCCAGGGGGAGGCAGTTTAGAGACCAGGACTACTGCGTGTTTTTTGTGAGGGTGAGGGCATCAATTCATTAACGGTCTTACTCCCGAACCCGAGTTACACAAGATTGTCTTTGTAGAGACGCTTCCCTGCCGATGGAGAGTTACACGAGTTGTGTTTTAATTGTTTACTTTTCATCCGTTTTTAATTCGTTCAGCCGACGTGGATGGACAGCTACGGATATGAGGCGCGTGTGGATGACGTCATCCGTTTGAAAGGACCCGTCGCGCAAGCGCAAAGGCTTCTGGGAAAATGAGTCCCATTCAAGTCTATGGAGCGCTGCGGCCGCGTCGGGCAGCCACAGCACTTTGTAGTCGTTTCGCATCGCTCGCGTGGATGTCTTGGCTGTTTATCAACATGCCGTCGGGACTGTTTTCTCATGGATCAAAGACGAAAAATACGTTGGCGTATGCTCCAACAATCCCGGGCATCGACGGGGGTTGGGATATAGACATCATGGGGGCGTCAAAAGTGTTTTATAAGCGAGCGATGGGAGGTGACGAGTCAGACCTCTCTGAAGAGGGCGCCGTAGAACTGAACGATGTAGAGACAGTCGCTGCTCCTCATCACCACGTCCAGATCCATCAGAAGCTGCTTCTGCTCCTTCTCGTCCACCGTGGAGCGGATCCTCTGAGAGACAAACGGCACATTACACACATTACTCAGCCTATCCTGGCCTGGCCGTGATGACATACTAAATCCTATACGGGTTAATGCGCAGCGAGTCCCATGCAAGAGTAAAGCGTCAACGGTTTTGAGTAAATGTCAGCGTTGCAACAATGCTCGCGGTTAAGGTTAGGTTAGGAGTTTGGGGGTAGGGATGGTAAATAGATTAACCCTAACCCTAAACCCCAAACCTAACCCTAAAAGCGTAAGCATGCTTACGGTTAGGGTTAGTCAGCGGGCGGCTGGCACCAACCCGTTGACTAATACACGCATGCACAACCCGTATAGGCTTTGGTATGACGCGGCGGGCCTGGCCAGACAAAAAAATAAGTGTCTCTGACGTGTTGTGGCACCTGCATTTCCATGGGTCGGATTAAACAAAATATGCCTCTCTGGTGGTGATAAACCCTGCCCCACATTTGCAAACCTCACTACTTCGGAGGGAGCGAAATCCAATCGCAACTGAGCTGGTGCCAGACCAAATCTGCCGAGGGTTATTTTTCATTTGCGATGGCAGATTGGCATCGTTTCCACGCTATACCTACCCAGGCTGGGTATAGCCCTGGATGGATATATTAGCCACACATTTATGCCCCACTGCATAAATGTAGACTTAATGTAATGCGTTGCGTTTTGATCGTATTGCATTTTATTCACGCTAGAAACTATAATGATTATGGCACTGAATGATGAAGTTCAACGTCTACCATTGTTTTGTTTTATAACGGAGAGAGTAGACTTCCACCTATTCGATAAAAGGAATACAACATAAATGATACATGTCGAAAGGGGAAAACAAAAAGGCGTTGTGCCGAGACAGACATTTGGGTCTAACTTCTGTTAGCACTCAAATAAACAATCTATGATTAAATAATTATTCAGTCATGGCATGTAGCAGGGAGAAAAACCTAACTTCCATTGAACAAAATTAAGCTATGAATGCCAAGCAGCGGGCGGAATGCGCTACGGCACGCTGTTTAAATGGGAACTGTTCTTGGGGACTTGATTGCAATGCTCGTCTCGTACATTGTTTTTGTTTGTTACTACTAGTCTGCAACTTTTTTTTTATATAAGTCAATTATAGGAAGCGAAAGTGACTCCAGTCACCCTGTGGTGGTAGCGCTCCCGCCTCAAGCCTACAGTTCCGTTTCGCTGGATTTCACAAGTCTGCTTTCCAGTAGGTTTCACTCGCATGAAATTTCATCTCCGGTGTGCAGGGTCATTAGAAACATGAGTGTTTAATGACCACTTTGTTTTCAATGCGACCGTTTGGCACAAAAACGTGGGCTTGGTGTGCAAAAGCCTTAAGAATACATGTTGCAAGATGTTGCCTGGTAAGTGTACACCCACACACAAGGATAATGACTACTAATTTAGGTCTACACTTGGAGTCACAAATTAGAGTACAGAAAGCATAATAGGCAATATCAAATTGTTGTAAACTTGCGATAATTAAACTTTCAGCACCTGGGGGAGCCGAGCGCCAGAAACTCTATGCGCTGACAGAAACATACAACAACAACAACTCCCTTTCATTGCAAACAACAATGAGAAACCCCCAGCACTGTAAATAAAGGACTCTAGTGAACAGATAGCCTTATTTTTTTCCTCATAACTGAAACATGAAGAGGCAGAGATGACTGGTACTGTAACTAGCAAGGTTTCGGACTGAGAAACTGCACCTCAAAACCAGCAAGGAGGCAAAGATAACAAGAAAAAGAGGACAACAGACAGAGAATACGGCCAGCTCAAGCTGCGGCCTGTCCGGGTCACCTTGACGGCCATAATCTGGCCCGTGGGTTTGTGCACCATCTTGTTGACGGAGCCGTAGGCCCCGCGGCCGATCTCTCCCAGGTCTCTCAGGTCCTCCGCTGTGAAGTCACAATGCTGCTCGGGAGAGATCTTCAGCTTCCCCGACGACTCGATACTGTGTGTCCGCAGACGCTCTCTGGAAGACGCCAGGTTAGAAAGGACAGGAAGAGATGGTGGGGGTGAGAGAAGCACAGTGTGGGACAGAGCAAGGAGCACACATTATAGATTAGCATCGAGGTGGTAAATATTTCGTCGGCAATCTCCGAGCCTCACTAAATCGAGGAATGCCCTCGCGCTCCATTCTCCACTATTCATTTCCTTTGAGGGAAAACAATGTGGCGAGCGCAAATGCTGAGAGCTGCATTTGTACCAATCTTAGTACAAAAAAAGATTTGGAGAGTCCTACTCCTAGATCACCGATTATCAATGGTTTGACTCGTATTATGTCAAAAAGCACATCAATTTGAAAAATGTTTAAAGTTTCTATTTTGTTAAAATAAAACTACCGGTAAACAACTAAACGCATGCTGAAATGTAACATGCTTAAGCCATATTCAAAGAAACTACCAAGCTTCCAACATGTCACAAAACGATGCGCAATGACATGGGTACAAAAATAAAGTGGACACAACATCAGCTGCATAACGGTCGATAACGATGTCGTCAGAAAAATGTCCATACATCGCTCTGGCTCCACCGTGTCTCTACAGACACAGATGGGCCCATAACTACTACTTGCATAAGATTATTATAACTTCAGCTTATACTATTTCAAGGGAGGAATTCCTGCTTAGTATATTACTGTATACTAGTACATCTCGTAACAGAAAGGCATAAAGAAAATGGTATCTTTACTACTAACATGTGCGGGTTCTGGAAAGAGGGAACTGGTGGTGGATTGAGAGGAAGTCTGGAGGCCGGTTTCACAGGAGGGTTGGCGAAGTTCAGCTTCAGCGCTTTACGTTTACCTGGCCACGGCAAAGAGATAAGGACATAGCCAAGTTCCCACAGCATGGACAATGGAAAACAAACACACGCTAATGTAAAGAAAAGAACTGATATAATATGATGAGACACAACAAACACAGTGCTGACCAAAAAAAATGCCTGTCCTACCTTGTTGACTGTCTCTATGTATGTATATATATATATATACTTAAATAAGTACACAGGTGCACCGAAGCCGACATATATACTGATATCGGGTGCGGGGGCCCAGATGTGGAAAAACTGAGCAACACATTACCCATCTTTCCTTGAACACACACACATTTGGTTCTCTATCGTCCACAATAGCACCAATTATTGAGCAAAAATAATATGGTATGCCGAGTAGTAATCTTCCTCTTGCGAAAACTAATTGCGACAGACCGTTCTCACAACTAAAAAAGGACAGCCGCGTGTTTCTAAGCGCTACCATTCGTACGGTATGACCCAGACCCTGGACCCAGAGGGACGGCTGCATTGCAATTGGCTGGTTGGTTGTCAATTAACAGCTGGGCAGGGGTCTCTACAGACACAGATGGGCCCATAACTACTACTTGCATAAGATTATTATAACTTGAGCTTATACTATTTCAAGGGAGGAATTCCTGCTCAGTATATTACTGTATACTAGTACATATAATTTAACCTAAAATATGGCCAAATAAATGTATTTGCAATTGCATTGTCAGTTAAAAAAAAAAACTAGACCTTTTATGCCAACTACACAAAAATAAATGACGTGGTCGTGATAAAGTGGTATCGGTCGGTGCACCCCTAGAAATAATACATCAGTGAATTAATCAATACATATATTGCCAAAACATCTCCATGTCATGTGGCCCGACAGTGTAATTATATGGAGGTTAAAAAACAAAAATAAAACATAAAACAAAACAATATGAAATGTCAATGGCCGGAAGAGTATTTTGTGGCATCATCACAATTTCACTTACTCATGCCAAGAAAAACACCATCTCTAAAGAGATCATCTTTCATACGCAGATTGACCCAAGGGACTTTAGGATTGTCTCAAGCATCTTCTCAAAAGATCAAAAGGAAGCACAAAATGCACTTTTAAACACAAGCAGGCAAGTGCCCTGAAGTGCAGGGGTTCCCAGACAACAGTACATGTGCCATTTCTTTTGCCTTAACGTTTCATTAAACAATATTTTTTTTGTTTAAACAGGCTGCTATCTTGCAGTACAAGTCCACTTATTATTATGGGCAAAAGACTGATATTGGGAATCCCAATGCATGACCAATCCAATGATTACATTGTGCAGTTCAGACTTGAGCAATTCCCTCAAGATATCAAAGTGACCCAACACTTCTCCCAACACTTTTCTGAACTTTTTTGAACACTATTCCAATGTGTGCCAGTGTAATTCAAATACAACTACAGTTGACTTTTGTGACCCGCATACATTGGCTGCCAGAGAGGTGGACCCAATCAATTTCTCCCAGACACACAATAAGTGAATTGTGTGCACCAGGCAGGCAGGGCTGGGCAATTAACCGAGAATACAGTATACTGAAACGGATATTTAGAACCAATATCAGACTCAATCTTGCTGATGCAGGTTGATCTAATAATCAATATTTTTCTGATAATTGTTACATTTCTTATTTAAACAAATTGACACAAAACCTAATAGATTTTCTGATTACCACTTAATCCTGTATTACAACAATTACGTGAAATCTAAAGTTCACAGCGTGCCACGATGCAACAAGTTGTCAGCTTGTACAGTAGGTCGACTAAATTTGTATATCTGCCAAGGTTCTGCGAAGGTTCGAATAATATAGTGATATTGAAGTCATATCGCACCCAGCCATAATCGGAGGATAGAATTTAAATCCCAGTGCATAGATCAGCTAGGCCCAGTTACAATGAAAAGCGTTGTTAAAAGTGTTGAGACCCCTTTAACATGCCCAACAGGAACCAATTCTGGGGTGCAAAAACAGATCCCGTAACCTTTAAGCCCAGGTGCAAAAAGGAATCTCCCTTGCCCATATCTGAGTTCGTATTAGTTAGGAGCAGTGGAACAGTGGACAGACTTCCCAACTACCAGAGCACCACACAGGCTGTTTCAATAGTATTAAGTGGCTTCGTTTTCCTTGCTCGATCACATCTGACAATGTGCGATGAACAGGCACAACCAGAAGCATGGAAAAAAGATAAAGAAAATGAATAATACTCCACAACATCGGAAGACTTAAGTTTTCCGGGGGCGGGCAGCACAGTTCACATCATCCAATATTTTAAAGTCAGTATGGATGGGGTCAAAGGAAGCCATTTTATACTATTGAGATATACCCACAGAGAGAGGAGGTCGGTGTGCTATTGTGTGCAAGTTCTAAATGCTTACTTTGGGGAACTCCAGACAGGCTTATCTGAAACCCTGAAGTAAAGAAAACACATTTTTACTACATTTCCTTGGGCTTCTATAAGTTTGGGTTGGTGTTCTTTGTTCTAGTCATTTCAGCAATCAAACCATACCCGCCAGTGCAAATGCTGCGGAGTGAAGGCAGGTTACAGTGAAGCTATATTGGACAGACTAATAAAAAGGAGTAAAGGACAATATTTGCAGTCTCTGATCGGTCATCCGGAATATATTGGGGTATGGGGGATACAAGTTTGTAAATGCGTCCAAAGTTAAGTACTAGTTTACTGCAGATATGAACAAGTCAGCAATGTGTTGCGGGCTAGCACAAGGGAAAATAAGACCAATGTAAAGCCCTCTGGAATAATATCTCGGAGTGCTTTCTGACAATATCGCAAATGTGCAAAAGAGAATGGAGTAATAATAAAGGAATGATATGTAAGTAAATGAATAAAATGTATAATTTACAGAGCTGGGAAACAAAACAAAACAAAAATAAATTATGGGTAACATTAAGGATTGTTCACTGTTTCATGAGAATAGCCTAGAGGGAAAACCTCTAGAAATATAAGTGTTGAATACCTGTTTCATTTTGACATCTCCAGCACGTGTTGGTTTCTGCAAGGTTTAGATAAAACATTTGATACTAAAAATCGGGGATACATGGATCATGCAACTCAATGTTAACAAAATCATTTAAGAAACATTTATAGCCTCTACATACTCTATTGCTAAGGAGGGTGGCAGCATACTACCCGTTTCAGTCAGATTATGATTTACGTCAACGTACCGTTAAAAGCTAAAACACATAAAACAAGACGAGTTCAATTGCTATAATTACGTAGTTATTATAATGTAGGCTAGTAGACAGAGCTATGCATGCACATATTCGCTTGTATGAGAGGGAGGAGGACACTGTCCAGTGTAGTGTAAGTGTAGTAGGCCTTCGTACGTGGTGCATGCACCCATGCAGCAGCATATAAGAGCTAATATCGATTGAGCATCGATATTACCGTTATATCGAAACAAATATAGCGATTTGTGGCGATTGTCACGTCTGGGAAGTGGGCATCTCTGGACTAGTGCGTGCGGGGGAATAAAAAGCTTAGATTGTCGCACAGCCAGGCCTAAAGCTAATGGAAAGGGGCTACTGCATCACTGCTAACTTGGTAGCCATAGTTTCAGGGGGAGCTAAAAAAAAAAAAAGCAGATCGGTGTCTCAGAATATAAAAGTGTATAAAACAGCGATCAGAGCCCGTAACTGATCTAGCCTACCCTGCATGCTGCTGCTGACCGTGGTCAGGCTGTGCGTCTGCGGGTGGTGCTGGTGCGACGTGGAGCCTGCGACGTTGCTGTTGTTGCTGGAGGTTGTTGAGTTGCTGTCAGGAGGACTGGGAGTCGCCATTGTTGTGTTGGTGGATTCCAGACCAGCGGCTCGCTCCTCAACGGGCTGCAGTAGCAGGGCGAGAGAGAGCAGAGCGCTAAAGTTCGCCCTCTCTCTCTCCAAACGGGACACTGCGCCAGCTGAACGCAGTATACTTGCACCATAGCACGGTCGGCCACGTCTGTGGTGGCTGTCAGTCACTCACGACAGGTTCCCAAACTTTTTCATGCCAAACACTTATGCCAGGCGCGGGCGCGGACCCCCCTTCCCCCATTTAAAGACATGCCAGGCCCAGGGACCCCCAATTTATATTGAAAAATCAAAGTTAATTTAACTGTGAGGGTGGATTTGGTTCCATTTGTGCACTCAGAGAGTTACAGAGGACCCAGGACATAAGTCATAAGACCCATTTGGTTCGTAATTATCATTTAGCCCTGGGACTCTCTCAAGGACCCATATGGGTCCTCGGACCCCACTTTGGGAACCACTGTGCTAAAAAGGATGAATCCAGAAATCCTTTCGGCTTGTTTCCATCCTCATGTACTCATTCATCCAAAACATTAATGACGAATGATAGACAAAACTCATGACTTTCACTCCGCTACATTTGAATTTCAAATACAAATAATGTAGCCTACTTTTGACTGCACGTTTTAGGAAAGGACTATTCTCTTGGGACCCAAACTTAAAGGATCAATTCACTTTTTGTTTTTAAAATAAATCTGCCTTTAACGATGATGCGCATGGTGGGCAGGTTTCTGAACTGCCCACAGCCCTCCTATGAGACACAGACTGAGTAGAAGAATTGTGGTATTTTATCATGAACATTAGTGGGCCAATTATATGAAGATAAGTTGAAAAGTGGTCCTTTAGTTTAGAAACAGATGCGGGAGGTAGTTATCGAGGGCAGGAAGGCCAGAATAACTTCAAAATACTTCAAAAATCAAATAAATAATGAAAGAAATCAGCATGTAACATAAAATAGAACATTTCCTCTCCATTTATTGTGGCCTTTGGCCAACATTCATACAGTTTATACATTCTTAATGTTTAAAGTGAATGTCCATATCACCACAACATATAGTCTCCCATAAAATAAAATGCTTAGGATTTAATATATTATATTGAATTGGTTTTACATGTGTTTTGAATTTCCCCAAAATAAAATAGAGTAAAGAGCGATTTGAGGTAGCATCTAACTATCTGCAGAGATGAGGTAAGTGTGTTTGGGTTTGAAGAGTGTTGGACCATAACAACTGTCAGTCTAGCTATGCTGTCGACTGTTCACAACAAGAATCTTAACCACTACATAACGTAGTTGACCCAGGGATAGCAAATCTACAACTTCATCATCACGTGTCACAACACAAGGCATTACTATTTTTATGTTTTGGTGTATTACCATGTTATTTTTTTTGTTCTTGCTTACTCTGCGTCGCTCTGGATTAAGAGCGTCTGCTAAATGCCTAAATTGTAAGGCACATGTGAGCTTGAAGATCCGCTATTTTTTTCCAAATGTTTTGGGCTCATGTGGTTAATCAAGTTTGTCAGAGAATTAGCATCCGTAGTTATTTAACCCTTTCTAGACGGGAACCGTTTTGGTGTTTCAAGCATTATGTCATGCTTTAGCTATTGAAAAATTAGCAGAACTACAAGCTCGTGGAGCGCTACGAGCTTGTAGGTCTGCTATTTTTGAAAAATCGTGAAAATGTGGCGCAAATCTTTGAATATATTGTTTCAGAGCGAACGTTTTTAACTCATATCTTTGGTTCTGGGGTGAACAACATACTTTCAGATGAGGGTCGGGGGCCAATTACAGATTTTTGGGGTCCTTGAGATTCATTATTTGAGAACTACTAACATGGAAATAAGGGTTTTCCAGAAAACCATCAGTATTTAGAAGACATTTTTAGCATTGTTTTCAGCTCTAAATGGGTTAAAATCACAAATAAGGTGGGGGGTGACTTCCAAACAGGTGTAAAATGAAGAAGTAAAGCAGGAAGCTCCTTGAATGCAACAAACCATTTATTAGGAATACCAACGTCGCCCATTTTACCAACTCGCTCTGGGCATACATCCGGTGGAACTACTCAGCGGCTGGTATTCCTAAAGTAACCTAAGTAAATTATGCTTAAACGGTTAAACTAACGATTGTTTTCATAATCGATTCATCGGGCCGATTATTTAAACGATTAATCGGATTGTGACACTTATTTAGCGATGACCTTAAAAATATATTTTAGGTTATTTTAGACATGTTCTAAGATGTTTCATTCAAAAAATACATTTGATTAGCTGCTGATTAGGCTGCTGTTCAAATAAAAGACAGACAAAATTAACATTAATTAAAGCAACTCATGGTGTCTTTAGGCTTATTCTGACTGCATGCATTTGATTAAAGAAAAGCTACACATGTGTCAGTCTAAAAGGAACAGTACTCTTCTGAACTCAAATAGATAATTAAAAAATAAATATTCAAGCCATATGTTTTGAGCTTGATACTCATTGTTGTGTCATATTTTGCTTTGCAGTCACTACTGTGCATGTGCAACTATCATCAGATTGTAAGGGGAGAGAGATTGCTCACTCCTCTTTAGGTTACACTTACACTAAAGTGGAAAAACGCCCATGATAGATTGCAAAAAACTTTGATTAATCGATTACTAATTGAATAATCAATTTGATTATGATTAATCGATTAATCGTTGCAGCCCTACTAACCTTATTCCTAAACTTACCCTCAGTAAAACGGTGCCAAAACCTAACCGTATTCATAAACCCCAGTAAAACTATGCCCAACCCTAAACTTATTTCTAACCTTATTCTCAAACCCTGACTTCAGTCTTAACCGGCCACGCCTCAGTCTTATTCGGCCACATAGGTCGCTAACCCTAACCTCAGTCTTACCCGGCCACGTAGGTCGGACTAAC
>OOFJ01136101.1:0-10182 GCA_900323375.1 Benthosema glaciale | reverse complement strand
AGTTTCACAAGATAGTGTTACTCAAAAGCTCTGTTTACACCTATTTTATCCCTATATTCAATATTTGGTAACACTTTACTTTAAGGGACACATTGTAAAGATTTTGAAATAAAAGTGTTTTAAAAGTCCTATAGGTCGGTTGGCCGGGAGGTTGGTTGGTCCATTTGGACATTGGACCATTTACAGATTATGTGTTGTTTAAAAAATGCATTTCTATGCTGTCGGACTTGAGCTTCCCTTCCCTTTTCTCTCAGAAGGGTTACTTGCAAGTGTTAGTGTTTGTCCAAACTGCTGCTGACACAGCATGCTGCCTGTGTTGTGAGGACGTGGAGTCATGCTGAATGCTTCAAGGCTGCTGTCAGTCGCTCCTTCCTGCCTTTCCTGCTTGTCTGACCATCTCCCTGGTGCATGGGACCTCGGGCTAGACATTAGCACCCCTCTAAAGGTTCACTGCTTGGCATGACCGTGACCCGAGGTGTGTGAGTCTGTTGAAGTGTGGAATACTAAGCCCTTTAGATGCGGACCAGATAGACTCATTCACAGCTTCACTCCGGGCACTCAATGACTGACACTGTCACATTTTGACATATATTGCATATTTTTGTCATTGGTGGAGTAATCCATTCTCACTGTAAAATGAAGAGTGCTCATTTAACTTCGAGGTCCATTTCGTTACATTTATACCCTCTCATAGTTAAATACACATATGCAGGATATCATATATTATATAGGGTATACCATCCATTCTATCTATTATTTTATTCGTCAGAAATGAGATGGGAACTCTAGTAGTCTTCATTTACAGGATTTGTTCAGCTTGACGCCTCCAAGGCCTGAACTTAATGTTATGTAAAAGAGCAATTTGGGGTTCAGTGTCTTATGCTGCAAGGATATTGAAAGACTGGTGTACAATATCATTGATATGACTGTGGTTAAAGTAATGGTACAGAACACAGAATAAATGCACTATTTGTGTTGAAATGTTGTCTGATGAGATCTGGTACCTTTGGAAAACGATTTATGTGACCTTTAAAGGCTATTACTACACTGCTTGAGGTGGCAGTGGCCCAGGAGGTACTAGAATGGCCTTCTAGGAACTGGAAGGTTCCCGGTTTAATCCATTGCTCCTTGAGCAAGAAATGGTACTCCTGCGCTGAGCTGATTAGTGTATTGAACAAGCCAAGCGACCATTGTATGCCTCTCTATATATATGTATATTCATAGCTTGCGCCACAAAGGACTGTCTGTGTGAATAGATACATGGACCACATTGTAAAGATTTTGAAATAAAGGTGTTTTAAAAATGCTGCTGACACAGCATGCTGCCTGAGTTGTGAGGAAGAGGAGTATATGCTTCAAGGCTGCCTGTCAGTCGCTCCTTCCTGCCGTTTCTGCTTGTCTGAACACCTCCCTGCATGGTGGGACCTCGGGCTAGTCGTTAGCAGCCCTCTAACTGATCAAAGGTCACTGCTTGGCATGACCGTGACATTGACCCGAGGCGTGTGTGTGAGTCTGTTGACGTGTGGAGGCCTAAGTCCTTTAGACGCAGACCAGATAGACTCATTCATGGCTTCACTCCGGGCTCACGATGACTGACACAGTACTATGCACATTATGTTTACCTTGGATGTGTTGGTAATTTCATGTTGCACACACACACACACACACACACACAGCCACACACACACATAGCCACACACACACATAGCCACACACACACATAGCCACACACACACATAGCGCCACACACACATAGCGCCACACGCACGCACGCACGCACGCACGCACACACACACACAAGCATAGTTAGACAGCACAGCTGGAATAGATCAACCCCCATGCACGCACATGCACGACACACACACACACATTCATGAACATGTATAGTGGAGGGCATCAGTCATAGGTGTCACCCCTAGTCGCCTATAGTGTGGAACTCGTGCTCAAGCTCATGCACAAATCACGCACGTCGTGAGCACGTAAGGCGATCTGAGGTTTTCCTGGCCATTGGCTAGGAACACATTTAGCACACACACAAAGTAGAGTCCATAGACACTCATGAATATGTGCTCGTGAATAGACGATTGTCTATTATCCTAGTATAAGAGGACTAGACAAAGAGCCACAACCACCCCTTCCCTTCTCTGTTACCCTGTCTCCCCAAAAAGATCTGTCTCTTCCCTCTCCCCCTCTCTATCACTGAGCAGTTGAGACGAATAACAGTCTAAGTCCATATTTTAATCTGACCCCTCCCCGAAAAGGCCTAGCTGTGCTGACCCCATATCCATCATTTATACATTATGGATCAATAGTGTGGACTTAGACTGTTATTCGTCTCAACTGCTCATTATTATACAATTGATGAATGACTCATGTTAAAACCTTGCTGGACCTGTCTGAGTAATCAACTTCATTTTAACTGGATAGTCTAATCTGCATATATTCATATACTACAGATGCTTGAAATGGAATGTCCTCTTCAGGGAGTGCTGTGGTACGTTCACACCACCACGCTTATGCAATATGAAGGGATGTACTGGTCACAGATCTCAACCTAAATTTGGATAAACTTCAGAAATGCAATGACACCAAAACAAAGTCTCTCTGAAAGCTCCTCAGTGACAACAGAGGTTATATATTTTTCAATTTGTTTGCCGCTTTGTTCACAGAATATGAATTCATTTTAGGAATTAAGTACCTGTAAATCACACTTGTATTATACTTTAATTGTATACTATTTTTTATTTTATTTTACACAAAACATTTGCTCTACAAAAATAATTGCTTTTCTACTGAATGTTTTCACCTGTCACATTGTGACATATAGCCTATTGCATAAGTAATCTGTTCTCACTGTAAAGTTAAGAGTGCTCATTTAACTTAGGTCCATTTGGTTACATTTATACCCTCTCATAGGTAAATACACATGCAGGATATTATATATTATATAGGGTATACCATCCATTCTATCTATTATTGTATTCGTCAGAAATGAGATGGGAGCTCTAGTAGTCTTCATTTACAGGATTTGTTCAGCTTGACGCCTCCAAGGCCTGAACTTAATATTATATGTAAAAGAGCCTTCACGTAGGCTGTTCTCCCTGTGAGACCATTCGTTTCTGTGCCTTGTGTTTTATGTATTCTAACTAAGTAAATGGTAAATGGTGCATCTATATAGCACCTTTATCCAAGGCGTGCACCCATTCACACACATTCATACACTGATTGCACAGAAGCCATGCAAGCTATCACTATAGCACATCAGGAGCAATTTGGGGTTCAGTGTCTTGCCCAAGGACACTTCGACATGTAGACAGGAGGAGCCAAGATTCGAACCGCCGACCCACAGATCGGATGAGATGCTCTACCTCCTGAGCCACAGCCACCCCATGCGCAGTGTAGTGATCAATGACTCTGATCCATTTACATTTCCAACACTTTGGACATTTCCATCCGTCGCTGATGTTGAGTGCATTTTACATGTGTTTGGGTCTAAGATCTGATTTGGACAGTAGTCTGCGCTGATTGGAGTGGAACACAACAGTAGAAAATATAATGATAATCACCACATGATGAGTTTATGCATCATGGAGTTGATTTCCTTCCTTGTCGATTGCAATATCACATCATGATTCATGACCAAGAAATGTTACAGACACGCACGTACGCACGCACCAAATCCCAATTTGAATGCTCATTCTCTCATTGACAAGTAATAATTTAATTAAATCAAAGGAGTGTTAGCTTCTGCTGTAGGCTACATTTGATGCAGGCTGTGACTGTTTGTCAAAACAGCTCTTAGACTTGAAACTTTGTTGGATTGTGCTCATCCCATAAGTCTTCCCTGTCTTTTACACCCCACTAAAGAGAGCCTGAACGGGGTGTGTGTGTGTGTGTGTGCGTGCGTGCGTCTGTGTGCATGTGTGCGTTCGTGCAAAGGGAGGCTACAGCCCTCCCAGAGAATGAAACAGTCAATGAGAAGGGATGTCTGTCTGAACCAAACTCAGGAGAGGACAGCCTCCTTCACGTCTCATTGACCTGGTTTTCTCTGGCTAATTTATCTTCTCTGTTTGACCCCTCCTGAACCCCGGCCCCACCCCCTCCAAATACACATTCATCCTGTGCCAAGTCAGTCATTACGGGCCCTATAGTCCAGTTCACACCTCTCCATTTCAGGTGCAATGTTTCACCTGTAAACATTCCATTGAGGCATGTTCCAAGTGCTGTACGTTTACTGCAACACCAGTGGTATGGACTGAGAATTCCGATTAAAACAGACAAGTTTCATCCTCTTTTCGACTTAATCCAGAGTTTTGACAGTTTCATACACAGCGCCAAGTCAGACATTCTGCATCAACTATTAACCAGAATCAACATCAACAATGATGCATGGTGACTTTACAGAGGACCTGTGGGTATCTCCCATCACATTGCTGGAGATGAACAGACCTACCGCCACCCGTGCATTAGTAAACCATTTGATATGGTTGTTATCTCTAGGACCCCAATCCCACTATGAAATCATCAACCATTAATTGAACTCCAACCAAATGGACCGGGAAGAGTCCATTCATTTTTATTTTTATTTTTAGAATATTTTTGGGGCTTTTATTCCTTTACTCATAGGACAATAGGCTGAAAGAAAGGGGACAGAGAAACAGGGACTGATACGCAGCAAAGGCTGCCAGGATTGGGACTTGTACATTGTAACCTAGGTGACCGGGCCGCTACGCCAGCAGTCCGGGCCACATTTAATTCCCACTGTAACTATCAATCATTTAGCTCTACCCTTCCAAGGACCCCCAAGGACACGTGGGAGTCCCATTCCCCACGTTGAGAACCAGACCTATTTTGACAGTGTGGTTAGAAAGAAGTAGAAAGAAGAGTATATTGAATTGACAATTTCCTACTTGTCAGTAACGATTTTTGTTTCCAACCTGATCATTGAAATCAAGCAGTGTTGTCCAGTGTCTCTGGGTGTAATTGTGTCCTGTGGGTGGCTCTATGCGTCCACAGGGACTATTTGTATCAGTACATCAGCTGCACAGTGAGTTGTACAATGCGATCCTCTCTTAAAAGGTTTACCTTTCTGCCATGCTGGCATTATGCTATACTGTAGTCTCTGTAGATTCACTTCATTGCAGTGGTAGTGCTGTCCCAGCACTGTAGTAAAGTCTGCTAGAGGCCATTACCCAATACCCAGCCTGCATTGCTGGACACAACATACATGATTATATCCATCTAAAAATGTCGGGATGTACAGCAATGGTTTCCAAACCCTTCAATGCCGACAACCCCCAGTGTAGCCCTTTAGCCCTCTGGCTGCATGTCCTCCTTTTTGCATACACAGCAATTGCTTTTGATAAAAAACAATTCATGCTGCATTGGGAGATTATAGATATGTCTGAAAAATGAATGTTTTTGACAGTAATGACATGTAAATGGTAAATGGTGCATTTATAATGTATAGCAGCCTTTATCCAAGGCGCTTTACATGGATTGTGCATTACATTCACCCATTCACACACTTATGGCAGCGGAAACCATGCAAGGCACCAACCAGCACATCAGGAGCAATTAGGGGTTAAGTGTCTTGCTCAAGGACACATCGACACTAACTCTGGGGGAGCCCGGGTTTGAACCGGCAACCTTGCGGTTGCCATCCAGTCACTCTACCCCTGAGTCACCGCCACCCCATGTCAAACATAGGGATGACAACATCTTGTTCAACAATTAAGTTTCTCTTTATATATTTTTTGTATTCCCTTCTTTTTCAGTCAGAACAGTCAAACGCTAATTACAAAGAGCCTTCCCGAGACGGGAACTGCCAATAAGTCAAATTGCACACCTTAAAAGCCACCAGGGAATTCACACTGGAGAGAAACCCTATGTAATCAGTGTGAACAACACTTCTCTCGCTCAGCCTTAAAATACACCAGAGGATTCACACTGGTGAGAAGCCCTATGGATGTGATCACTGTTGACACTTCTCTCTTTTGGCAAACCTTAAAACCCACCAGAGCATTCACACTGTGGAGACACCCAAATCATTGTGATGTGTGTGGAAAAGCTTTGTGATTCGTGTTTATTTGTCATACTTTTGTTATACTGTATATGTTATACTGTATACTGTCATGTGTGAGCTAGGTTTCTATAGGGATTTGATTGTCCAAACTTTCTTAATGGTTCAGCTTGAATAGCAAGAGCGTCATCAATACAAACAGCTTAGATCAGTTCAGACAAAGAGGTGTAAAACATTATTGTCTTATTTGAGTGCCTTTACTCCGGTATGAAGATGTCCACTTGTGATATTTTGCATTTCAGTACTAGGTGTCTATGGGTGAACCTGCCTGCCCATAGACACACAGTATTGCAATGCAAAGCATGCTCAGGTGCAGATGCAGACAAATGACAAATGTTATATACAACACAACACCAGACCTGTAACTCTTACTATTTGACTTTGACTTGTATTTGTGTTTTTTTAATAAACATTCAAAGTCAACAGATGATAAAACAGGGATTTCCTGTCAGATGATATAAGAGCAGTTTGTTGTTTATCCTGCTTCAATGTTTCTCCACATCTTCACCACCACAATCTGTCTTGCATTCATTCCCTCCATGTGTTGTTCCTGACCTACATCCATACCTAGAACAAAAAAAACATTGCATGGATGCACCTGGGACGTATCCTCAGTGATGTATCCTGAGGTCAACGGGGTTTCGGGTCTCGCAACATCATACCCCTCACTCAGGTGACCCAGCCGGGATGATCAAGTCCAGTAGCTACCCTCGATCAGTCCCATTAGGGAAAGACAGGGCCACACAAAGTCCACCGCTCCCGAACTACTCTGTCGGTACTGGGCGGGCGATCCGGTGCATGGAGGGACTAGGCTCTGTGGTTTGACTCCTGTCCGGGCCCCTCCTACGTCTCACCAGGTCCACACCTGCTCTCACCAGGTACCTTGGACCTGTGCGTTGCACCAGACTCCCAGCACCAGGCACTTCATCCAGGAGCGGCGGATTGAGCCGTAATGGTTCCGCAGGCTCCACCGGTAGAATTACTGTCTAGATATTTGACCCGTTATCATCAATGCCAATTGCCAAACATTTCACCTTTGTTTTCAAGTTAAGTATCCAACATGGCATTCGTTACGCAAGTGAATATTGTGTGTATGCGGGACGGGAGCATCATCACCACAAAGCTCATAAACAGAACTCCTTTGATTGATACATAGAGCAGTCGTTTATGCAAAGACCATCCTTCTTGAATGTTTTTGTCTGTCAGACTTTAATGTTTGCCATCCTGTGAAAGTCTCCACGCAGGGAAATATAGAGGACATTTATTTTGCTGGGCTTTTAATGGCCTGGATGTGATGATGGGTGACATCACCATGTTAATGAGCACAGACACACCACTCATGCTGGGCTACATTTACAATGAATCAGAGTGTGTGTGTGTGTGTGTGTGTGTGTGTGTGTGTGTGTGTGTGTGTGTGTGTGTGTGTGTGTGTGTGTGTGTGTGTGTGTGTGTGTGTGTGTGTGTGTGTGTGTGTGTGTTATTTCCATCGTCATACTTATGATAACTTATCTCTGGAAGGGCCGGGAGGCAGAGATTATGCTTTCACCCCTGTCTGTCTGTCTGTCTGTCTGTGAGCAGCTAATCTCCGCTGCACGCACACTTCCAGTAGATCACGGACTAACCTCCACCCCAAAATGTGTCAACTCTGCCTCACAGTGTTGCTATAACAGGCCTCATATCGCACAACTAAAACACTTTTTTTTCTCCAGGATTCCTGCATTGGGATCACGACAAAACCCACGCTGTCACTCAAACAGCTGTTCCTCACAGTAGTGAGAGATAAATTTGATCAGCCTCATCCTTGGTTCTGGTACACCAAGCATCTCTTTGTTAGAATTAAATCACGTAGTAAACAACAAAGTATTGCAGTAAACAATATCTGCCAAAAAGAAGATCTGTAGATCTGCTATTTTCACTAGTTTGGGTCCCGGGAAGTGTGTTCCATGTTCAAACCCTGATCCAGACGACCTTTGCTGCGTGTCACTCCCCATTTCTCTCTCCTCATTCCCTCAACTTACTGAAATCTAACAGATAAAGGCCCAACAAGCCCAACAACATCTCACTCACAATCTGTACAATTTACAATGTAGGCATTTAGCAGATGCTCTCACCGAGCGAGCAACTTGCAAACTGCAAGATCAGAGAAAATGTAATGAACCCTATACAACAAAATGTTCACATAAATAGAGTGCAAAGAAAGCAATTAGGTGCTATAAAGTATAAGTAGGCAAATGTCTAACTAGATTAATGCATCTCTCTGCAGGCAATATCACAGCATCTGACTAGGCTATACCGTATATTGGTATGGCAGTTGCTTTACCTGGCAGTCCAACTAGCCGATACAGTAGCCTATGTGCAGACTGCAAAGATTAAACTGTACTTAACAGCTTACATTTGGGGAAATGGAAAGAATAAATCAGTCCCTGCCTCTGCTCAGAATGATTGCCAACCCACCGAGGAGAAAAATAGATAACAGACAGACAGACAGACAGACAGACAGACAGACAGACAGACAGACAGACAGACAGACAGACAGACGCTGCTTTGGGCAGTTTTGATTGTAGTTCCATGGTGGAGTCACTGTGACTGCCTTTCTGTGGAACTGACAACAGTGACAGGTGGATGGACTGTGAGGCAAAATATCTAGAATTCAGTACTTTTACTTATTTCTACATTCTGGTAGCCTATTAGTGCTGCCAATAATAATTGATTCAGTAATACAATATTAATGTAATATGTTGCTCAGTATATCTAACTATCTACAGACGCTTGATGTAACTACACCTTTAATTAATAAGTGTTAAGCCAGTTCAGTTTAACAGCGACTATTTTTTTTAAAGTCTGTCGTTTTCCCGCGCCCTGCGATCGCTTCTCGCCCTTAAGGCGCCTTACTGTATTGACTGTTTATCTCTAAAGTTGCCATGCCTTGTAATGCAGTAATATAATAAAAAAGTGTGATGCAGATTAGAGATGCATCGCAATGCATTGTAGAATCGAATTGTTACCCGGTGAAACATAATCAAATTGAATCGTGAGGGCAGTGCCAATGCACACCTCTATGCTTCACCTAATTAAGACCAAAATGTGAGTACTTAATATCTCCCCTATACCCTGAGTCTGGAAGGATGTTTGTTATTGCTTAAACATTCTACGCTTTACAAGTCTAGAATCTGGGTACGTATCTTCTGCCAGTGTCCTTGAGCAGCGTCTACTGAGTTTGTTTTGACTGTGTGTCAAAACAAACTCTCCCAACAGACTATGGCAACAAAGCGAGACAAAGTTATAGTTTTCTTGATTGATGGGTATTATGCATGGCAGTATATCATGTGCAATATAATACATTTGGAACAAGCTACCGTACATACATACATACAGTAGTTCATGCGTGCATTAATTGATACAATGTCTGACTCTGCACGTTATTTTCCATATCAAAGAATGACCCAGTGGAGTGTGAAGGGTTTCCTCACAGTGTCTATTAGAATCCACTTGGAACACTTGTCTGAATGGAATCAATAAAACACACATTATCTGCTGTACCTTCAACTTGCTCTCTTTCAGCTCAACAAGATGCTTCTCGCTTCTATACATTGTTAGTCCATTAAATTCATCCCATAACTGGCTGCCCTCTGCCTTATAATAATAATAACAGTTAAAAACGAATCAGATTTATTTTGTAACTTCATCGTATTCATCTAATCCTCTATATATCATAATCGTATCATATCCGGGCTCATATGACCATGCTTGCCATCCAGCATTTTATCTCAGTGGTCACAGAATACAATAAAGTGCGCCAGTGGGTGCTTAAGATTGGGCTCACTGCCTGGCGGGGCTCCTGCATAACGCCATATGCCAGGATAGGTGCCAGGGGAGCTGCATGGGCAAGTGGGCAGGCAGGCTTGGTGGCTGCCAGTCTGCATGCAGATGCACCATACTTTATGACCATCGTCCACTCATGCATATTAAACCCCAGACGAGCCACCTGCTCACCATACATCCTGCTTAGAGTCTGGGACATGTTACCAAGGTCTGCATACCATTCTACTGGTTCCTTCTCTCTCTGTCTCTGTATGTCTCTCTCTCTCTCTCTCTCTCTC
>OOFJ01136095.1:0-10773 GCA_900323375.1 Benthosema glaciale | reverse complement strand
AGGACACACTGGGATGAATAGACAGTAGACCGATGCTTCTCAGACCTTTTCATGTCAACACAAAATGAAATGTGCAATTTGCTGGATGCATTTTTGTTCAATAAAAGCAAAGTGGACAAGGACAGTATACTGCAGGTTCTAACCTGCAAGTTCAGCTTTAATCTGTTCTGAAGCGTATTTTATTTTAAAGGACGACTTTTTTTCCACACCACTTTTCAACCTATCTTCATATAATAGGTCCTCACTAATAATCATGATAAAATGGCACTTGGTTTTTCTCATAGACATTATAAAATATAGACTCCTCATTGGCCGCTGTAGTCCATTGGAGCGACGTATGTGCAAGAGGGGGCGGAAGTATGACGGAAGAGTGGAAGGCACGCTACGTCACGCTGTCACTCAAGTGATTACTGGCCAATCACAGCGCATCTTTTCCGGGAGTTATCAGATGTGCTGCAAGGAATCTCGAGAATGTTTTGCCCTCTCTTCAGCTCATTCGCTCGAGAGCCGGAGAGGGCACTGACGCACACGGAAGCTTTGAAGTGCCCTCTCTAATGATTCGCAAAGAATCTCTGGACATTTTTGCCCTCTCTTGAGCATATGCGCTCCATAGCCGGAAAGGGCGTCTACGTTTATATGTCTATGGTTTTTCTATTCAGTCTGTGTCTCATAGGACGGCTGTGGGCAGTTCAGAAACCCGTCCACCAGTGACATCATTATTATAGGCAGATTCTTTATCATCGTGAGAACAATGGCTTCCATTTTCGCATTGTGACTTTCCAGGACTAGAAAGCCTGCAGTCTCTATTAGCTTGCATTCCCCATCGATGATGTCACTAGGTGGACAGGTTTCTGAACTGCCCACAGCCCTCCTATATGAGACAGAGGACTGAGTAGAAAAATAATTGTGCCATCATGATTATTAGTGAGGACCAATTATATCATATGAAGATATGCACAATTTGTTGTTCGTTAAGTATGTTGTGATAAGGATAGGCACTTATAAGCTATAAGCTTCTGCCTATGCCTTTCCGATCATTCTGAAATGAACTTTGCTTAAGATGAAATGTTATCTGAAAGAAAGATCGAAATAAACGATTCATTCATTCATTCAAGATAGGTTGAAAAGTTGGTGAAGTGGTCCTTTTAAGTATTTTTGTGTCAGGTCACGCTCACTGCCACACATCCCCTTTTAGCCAATCGCATCGCAGCGTGAAGATTATTATCCATAGCCCAGGAGCAGATTTCTGCAGATCCATAATTGCTGCTAATAATACCCCACTAATAGAGACAGACAGATGGGGTGAAAACATGACCTCTCTGGCGGAGGTAATGATTCAACTGCACAGACTAGAGTTATCTCTCTGAGAATTATAAATAGAGAATCCTATTTATGGATCCACCCATTAGAAGCACCTGCACTTTGACCATATTTTACACTTCAAAAATAGAAGATATGCAAGCGTATTTAAATCAGGATATGTTTGTCTCTGACTGTAGAGGGAAAAAACACTATTAAACTACTATCATAGTGCGGGTGGAAATCTGTGAAAAGCATGGATATTATTTGAAGCTGGGAACTTCTTTGCATGCCTTTGGTCCACCCATTCCTCGGATATATGTGAGAATAATGGTCCAGAGGAAAACAAACAACCTAAAAGAAGCCCATTAGTGGGGTTTATTAAATTCACCCGAACAACTGCCTGTAGAAAAACAGGGGTGTGGGCAGGGAAACAAACCTTTTCTTTTGGCCACTGTGCTCTGACTTGAGGTGCGTTGTCCGTTGATAACATGTCAAATATAGAAAGTATGGGTCGCACACTCCAAGACTGCTTTGTTACATTTTTAGATAGCCGAAACGTTTGTCTCTCAATAAAAAATTAAGAAAGCAGTCTTGGAGTGTGCGACCCATACTTTCTATTTATTCAGGGAAACAAACCTACCTTCTATATGTCACTGAGAATCATGAAGGTACTGAAAGACCCATCCACCTCAGACATCAGCAACATTATGAAAATTACAAAAATATAATTGTCCGGGTGAAAAGTATTAATATGGTAGACTGTTTTGGAACATTTGTGCAAATCTTTGAATGTATATATATTTTTTATATATTCTAAATATTTGTTTTTGTCTTTTTGTACCTATTTGATAGTTACAGTGAAGACGGACAGTGAAGAGGGAGAGAGAGAAGGGAAGAGACATGCAGTAAAGGTCGTCATGAACGGGACTCGTACTATATGTGGCATCATGCACCTGGACCACTAGGCCAGCATCTAGCCTTTGCTTCTGATGGTCCCTGGAACAATATATTTTCAGATGGCGGGTGCTAATGTATTCTAATATGTTGGTCCTCCAGTAAAATGTTATCTTGTTTTGTAGGAAGATACTAGAAGACACCAGAGTCTGTGTGTCTCTTGGAGCACTCTGTCACGCTCCGCTCACTGCCTCTGTCTGTGGCGTTGTACTGCAGTGTCTGTTTGAGTGTGTTTGTCTGGAGCTAATCTCACAAACCGCTGGACGGATCAGTGCCACACTTCTTGTACACGCTGCCAGTACAGTCAAAGAAAAGTATCATGGCATATTATGTATTTTCTTTTCACATGTTATGCGGAAAAAGTGCCACAGAATCTTTTAAATATTTAACTTTAGTATGCATACTCATATTTGGGCATGTCTTACAAACAACTCCATATATGGGCATAAATTGAGACAGACATAATATCTGGGTGGGGCATGCATTTCCAGCTTGCATCGTTCCAAGTAGGCCAGTGCCACCGGCACCGCGGTAGAGGCCCCATGGGCACCGTTCTAAGTTCTCAACCAGACCCCCAGGAACGCGTGCGGGGGGCCAGCCAGGTTCCGGCGAGCCTCCCCGCGTCCGAAGCGGTTGAGAAATGACCGTGTTGCAGCTTTCCGTGCTCGGACCCGGGAAGCCGGGAACAGACATACACAGCGTTTAGGCACCGCTCAAAAATACCACACCTGTGTGAAGTGAGGGGCGCTCTTATCATCTTACATCGATTACAACGTAATGTTTGTTTAAGCAACGGGTGATAATGTTTGTTTTTCGGGCTCAAAACAAACATTAGATTTATTTTTATTGCCGTTGAAAAACAAACTACAACTACTTTTTGAGGGGCGCCCCTCAAAAATATAAATATCGGATTGTGAAAAAATCTAATGATCGGAATCGGATTGAGAGCAAAAAAAACATGATCAGGACATCCCTAGCTCAGACACGTAAATTCTCCATTCATTGTCAATGGGAATTTAATGTTTGTGTAAGACGAGAATCTACACTAATAGCTGAATATAGGAGGGGCTAGCAAAAAATGTTTTTGCCTATAATCCCATGACCAAAATAGCAACACCAGGTTAAATGTGGTTAAGTCATAGAAACTCCATTCCAGAATGCAGGATGGAATGCTGTAGCCTGGAGTCAAACAAACAGGTGATTTAGTGGTTCTCCAATAGAGAATTCTGATCATCTTCACTTTTTACAATCAGATCAATTCAGTTCAGCTCTTTATTGTTCCTCATGGGGAACTTGGCTTGCCGCGAGGGCATGATATGAAACAATAAAAACAGTAAAACACACACACAAAACCCTGTAAGTAATAAAACAATAAAAACATAGATCAAAAAAGGACAAAGAATCCATATAGAGCCGTACACAAAGGTGTTAGCTGTTCACATTCCGACTTAACTTTATTGTTACATCACAAGCTTCCGACCAATAGGTTTAAAGCAGTGGGTGAAATTCCTTTGTGCATGAAGCGTATACGACTGCAGTCCCAAGCTGAGAAAATGTGCATAATACCGAACACGCGCATTTCACTGCACACTTTGCCTGTGGCAAATAAAACCTATTGAATTTCTTAAAGGTATGGTGGTCAAATATATAGTATAGCATGTTGTACTATATAATCAACATATGTATTATTATTTCACAGGCTAGAAGTTAGCCCAATGCGAACTCTCTAGCTCCCTGCGGGTAAATGGTGCATTTATATAGCGCCTTTATCCAAGGTGCTTTACATAGATTGTGCACTACATTCACCCATTCACACACTGATGGCAGCGGAAACCATGCAAGGCACCTACCAGCACATCAGGAGCAATTAGGGGTTAAGTGTCTTGCTCAAGGACACATCGACACTAACTCTGGGGGAGCCCGGGTTCAGTCACTCTACCCCTGACCCACAGCCACCCCGCGGGCAGCTTAGCTCTCATACCAGCACGATCTGTCGATCTCGATGGTGCTGTAGTAGATGCTACGTGATCACATCTGCATACAAGTAGGTTCTACAATGTAGAACGTATACCTTTATGAGGATGCGATCATGCAAGGTCTCAAGCTGATTTTGTTCAGCCTGTACAAACGTTGGCCCATCAAAGTGGTGTGGTCAGTCAGATGCACTTGATGAGCTGTGAACACTTGAGTAGAGGCCTCAGCAGCCAGCACTCAATTCAATTCAGTTCATCCATCCATTGATCCATATTCAACCGCTTATCCGTTGTCGGATCGCGGGGGCAACAGCTCCACCAGAGAGCTCCAGACTTCCCTGTCCCGAGCAACATTTGCGACTTCCTCCTGGGGGATCCCGATACGGTGCAAGGCCAGAGAGTCGATGTAATCCCTCCATCTGCACCTTGGTCTGCCCCCGGGTCTCCTCCCAGTGGGACGTGCATCGAGGACCTCCCTAGGGAGATGCTCGAGAGGCATCCTAACCAGATGCCCGAACCACCTAAGCTGGCTCCTTTCCAGGCGAAGAAGCAGTGGCTCTACTCCGAGTCTCTCTTCTTCTCACCTTATCTCTAAGAGAGATGCCAGCCACCCATTGGAGAAAACTCATTTCGGCCACTTGTATTCGCAACCTTATTCTTTCGGTCATGACCCACACTTCATGACCATAGGTGAGAGTAGGAACTTAGATCGCTCGGTAAACAGAGAGCTTTGCCTTCTGGCTCAACTCTCTTTTCGTCACAACAGTGCGCAATTCAAAGGGCTTTATTGGGCTTTATTCAAAGGGCTTTGGCAATGTAAACATACGTTTACATTGCCAAAGCAAAAGGCACAATACAACAGTACAACAATAGAATCAAGACAGAAATGATGTACATTTGAAAGTCAGAATCTTCAATAAATCAATTTCTATGTACCAAGAACACTCAATGTAGTAGTAGAGTAGCCTACACACAATGATTAGTCTTTAGGGTGGTTGTGTTCCATTTGATATCCTTCTCTCACTCGATATCCTTCTCTCACTCGTATCCTTCTCTCACTCGCACTCAGTCAGCACCTGACACACCCCAATGTAATACTGCCCATTCCCACTGCCTGGCAGGAAGTTGAGATTGGCAGGAACAATGGCGAACATATAATAAGTTTGTGCACAATTAAGAATTGCTCCCCTTATTCAGGTGAAATGTGAAGAGCCATGGCAACAGCATCAACAGTACATTTTGGCAATATATCCCTGCTGTCTGGAAGAGAAACCACCGAAAACAAAGCAATTCTGCCCCAGCAAAGTTGGTGTTGTGACTTTATACAGTATATTGTCAATAACTTGCATGAGAGGGGGAGAGGTGGTGGAGTTAGTTATAGCTTTACGGTAGCAGACACTTTTAGACAGTTTAAGAGAGGTTGTACAAAGCCCTTTTCACTGCGGCACTATAGCGCATTGCAGTGACGTCAGAGGCTCCGTTCCAGAAGTAAAATCCCCATTCATTTTCCTCATAGACTTTTCAAAAAGTATTTATTAAAAGACGATTACGCCGCGGACAAAGCCAACTCGGATCGTGACAAATCATGACAATAAACACAATGTTTTGGGCCAATCAAATACTTTTTAAGAAGAAAAACTAAACAAAAAGTGTTGTATCCTGCCGTTTTTTTCTTCTTACTAAGGATTTGATCGGCCCAAAATATTGTGTTTGTTGTCATGATTTGCGGCGTAATCATGTTTATATAAATCATTTTAGAAATGTCTATGACAAAAATGAACGGGGATTTCACTTCTCGAACGGGCGTAGGGGGCGGGACTGCGATGCTCTATAGCCCCTCCTATGTCAAGCTTTTGGTGTGTGTGCACAAACCTTGTTCTATACAAACATTAAAATGCCATTGGACAATTTTGAGTACAAGCATTGCGTAACACAAACATTGACGACGGCGTGGTGAGGACGCAAATTGTAGTTTGGCCGGAATGAGATGATGTACGTCCGATGATAAGAGCGCCCCAGCTCACTTGACACAGGTGTGATTTTTATGTAACTAATGGACACAGATGTAAAGGGTATGTTCAATAGCATTGATTTATGCAAACAAATAAAATAATCCAAAAACCTTTAAAAAGTTATAGGTGATTTCCTCCCGACATGCAGCAACGATATGCAAATTGCCATGGGTCCAGTGTGACAGGCAACACAGAACAAAATGTGGTCCCTCACTGTCATTCAGACATTTCAACTTGCGGTGTGTGTGGACAGCAGGTACAATGGTGGACATCTTGGAGCTCGCATTCAGCAACAGTCTCGGCGAGGGAAATGCCATTAGAGCAGTGGTTTTCAACCAGTGGTCCGGGGACCACCAGTGGTCCTTGAGGAGGTTCCAGTTGGTCCCCAGCTAAATGATGGAGTGGACCCTTATAGATCTTTAACTCTTGAGAACGTAACATGAAACCAAATGGACCCATGTTACGCTCTCAAGAGTTACATTATTGTTAAACATCTGCAATTAGTTAATTTGCAAGGAGTACTCTAAACAATTCGAGAATGTAAGAATTGATCTTTTTGATGATCCAAAAAGAACAATGGAACGTCGCACATGAACCTCCCCAAACACTTTGTGTGGGGTTGTGTGGGGTCTATGACAGACCCATCCATCCATCCATCCATCCATCCCACACAATAGTGGTGGTCCCCCAGGTTTGCTATTAGTCAGGATGATGGTCCCTGGGGTCAAAATCTGTTGAAAACCACTGCATTAGATCATTAGAGCATGGAAGGCTCTGCACTGCACACCGTCAGCCTCTGTCTGAGATGTTTAGTGGGGTTGGCCTGCACTAGGGCTATATCTCCGGCGCGTTGGGGCTGTTTATCTCAAACAGCGTGGTAAAAAAAGCAAGGTATTCAGCTCACCGGGGAGGAGGAGGAGGGCGGTGGAGGAGGAGGAGGAGGGGCTCTCTCTGTGCAGCTAGTTCTCACTCAGTAGCTAAAGTATGACAGGTAATAAAACGCGCTAAGGCACACAAGGTGCTAGGGTTCATCATCAGTTTGTGTGTAAATTGAGCATATTTATTGCACACGGGAGAACCTATTGGGTCCACTACCTCACCCACCGCTCCTATCCAAGGGGACAAGGTCAATTTGTTCTAAAATAGGACCGTCAGCATTTTCCGGGAAGGGCCCCCCCTCGATCTCAATGTTGTCAATCACTCATGTCTGTCTGCCAACCGTCTCTCTAAAACCTCTTCTCAACCCGAGATGTTGTAAACTGCCCAAAGATAAGCTAATTCAGTATACAATTCAAAGGACACTGCAATTGAACTGAAGTACCGTTTAATGAATTAGCTTACGTGAGAAAACAATTTACAGAGTGATACGAAATATGCTCTAGTCTATAGCACTTAGCAATGAATGTAATCAGTGGGAGACAAAAAAGAGTAGGTTCTCAATTTACAATTTAGGCATTTAGCAGATATTCTCAGCACTGTATGATTTTTTATTTTATTTTATTTTTATCAAAGGCCAGAGAGATGAAACAACTATTTAATTATCAAGTGGCATGTGGAGAAAAAAAACATTCCAAAGTAATTTATACCTTTGATATTTTTACAGCATAAGAGGCTAGCATGCATGATGCGTCAATTGGGCAATTAGATCGTCCTGACACCTTTCGCTCAAATTTGGAGCTGTCTATAATATGTGTAGATATGTCTATAAGACTGGGGCCACACCATGTGGATCCAATTAGGACCCCCTCGAAAATGAGATGCCACATGATCTCAAGGGGCTTTCATCAGTTATACATTCTGACCCCGAGATCCGCAGGATTCAAAATGGTATTCATTTTTAATTGAGACTTTTTTTGTTTTCCAATCTAACAGACAGCAGTGTTTGAGTCATTGGAAGGTTCTTAATAAACTGTGTGTGTGTGTGTGTGTGTACAAGTAAGACACGTAAACGTGTGAAGCAAACGCAGTGTATTTGAAGTCCGTCAAAATTATTTTGTATATTTGCATGGGCAGGTTATGTGTGTGGTTGTGACAGACAGACACAACAGTGCAGCACTGCCTTTGGCTGCTGCGCCCTCTGGTGGCGGGCGTTACAACAGCGTGTCACGCTTGTCACGCTGCGTGACAGACAGACAGACAGACACGCCTGGTTCTGCCTGGCTGACATAGTAAGTGCTCACTGCGTTCGCAATCACTGCGGTTCGCAAAAAGAGAAGAAAGAAGCTGAAATGTACAAAGAGAGACAACTGTGTACTACATGAGTGCTGCTGGCAGCCTGGCACGCTGCCTTATCTGCACCAGGAGTTCTCGTTAGGATTGTTGACACAAGAGGCCTGTGGATTATTGGCCAACTGTGCCTTGATTGGTGGAAAGGCAGTTTTTCAAATGTCATTTTTTTTCGTCACCAGAAATGCCACGTACTGAGCTCAACTTTATTGAGGAAACGGAAAGACATCTCTATGGCAGAATCCCCAAACCTTAGTAAATCACAACAAAGCTCGCTGCAGGTAGAGAGAGAGAGGACTCCAGGTATACAGTATATATAAAGTAACATGAAAAGGTTGAATGCATCCTCATTCCTTACCATTCTGAAAGGAGTAAACTTTTTGAATGAACTTTCTTGCTTAGTCACAGTATAGATATGTTCCAAACTTTTAGAAGGAATAATAATAACAACAACAACAACAACAATTTGGACTGCAAATGGCATTAAAAAAAAGCAGTCTAGCAGGGATCTTAAGTTGATCCCTGCTAGATATTGAGTCATGTGCATGTTTCCCAATGGAAATGGAAGACCTACAGTAATACAACAAACAGCGGTTGGATATTTGCAGGGGTGGACTGGAGCTGTGTGGAGAACGCACGTGCCCACATGCACCCACATGCATGGGCGTTCATGTGTGCACGACATAGCTCCACTAGTTAAAAAATCCCCAGCTCACCACGTGGATACGTGTCACTTAACACGACTTTCATTGACGATCTACAGATAACGTTGGCACTGATTTGACCCTTGTGTGCTTGATTGAATGAATACTTTATGGTTGCAGAAAAATAGCACAGGAAAGTAAAGTTCATTACAAGGTCTACTATTAGGTCTACCCAAGAAAGCCATATGGCTTGCTTCCACTGGGGTCCTTAATACGTTTCTTGTCTTGTTTTTCTTACTTCTTATGACAAGACAGAGACGTAGTAATTCACTTTATTGTACTTCACTTTATTTTGAGCATGACGCACTGATCGACTGTATGTTTTTGTTTATTATTCTTGTTTGCCCTGTTTATTTTTTTTATTATTAAAAAGCACCTTGCTTATACCTTCTGCCTTGTTTCTTCTGTATACCTCAGTACTTTTTTATTTTTTATTTCCTTACCTGTATGTTGTAACCTTAAACTGCTGTGCCGCCTCTGGGCGACTGATTTTCCCCCGCAGGATAATAAAGGTATCTATCTATCTATCTATCTATGTGCTGAATTACTTTTGTTAATGGTAAACGGACAGGCACAGAGCAAGTAGCCTCGGAAAACCAGACTTTTATTTCCAGGGAGGAAAAGAAAAGTCTGGGGCTGATACCATCAGCTCACTCTTTGCTGATTTCTGATCGCCCCCTAGACCTTATTAAATTGACGCAGACATGCACACACGTACGCCCACACACTCCTCACTCTAATTAATTAGTCTCATGTCATGCAGGTGCGTGTAGTTTCTCCCGGTGGATCCTGCCGGCAGCTCCCTATGCCAAAAAACCCAGTGTTGGGAACCAGTCTACAGAGCAAGATACAAGCCTTTTGCATAGTTGCTGGGCGGTGGGAGGGCAGTGGGAGGGGGACAGTTAGACAGAGTATCATACTATAGTTAAAGAGCCGGAGGGGACCACGCACAGCACAGCCCTTGAATTCAATCTGTTGGAATGATGGTTGTTGTTACACGATGAAATTTCATGGGCCACTGCACCGACAACAACATGCGATTGAATCAATACGTCATGTGGGTTTAGACTTACACTCAACACTTAAAACATCTATCGATCCCACGTGCCTTTTGGCTTGCATAATTTACTAGAAGCCCAGGCTTACTCGTAAGTAAGCCTTGCCGAGCCATGAGGCCCATAGGCCAGGAGCCTATCTCCTGTTTCTGTAGCGTGAGGCAGCTTGATGTACAAGTACACCCCCTGGACATGACGCTAGTATGTTGCAGGGACTTATACCCCCAATCCAACGCTTGATGCTGAGTGCCAAGCAGGGAGGCATTGGGTCCCATTTTTAGAGTCTTTGGTATGACCCGGCCAGGGATCGAACCCCAACCTCCCAGTCTCAGGTCGGGCACTCTAACCACAAGGTCACTGAGCTGGTAGGCTTACTCGTGGCCAGCCCAAAAACTTGGGCATGGCTGAACGACAAGCAAGTCAAACGCATGTTTGTTTGTTTGTTGGTTTGTGCTCGACAACAAAGTGGGAAATTTCAATTGGCAGCTGAGGAATGGCTGATACCATATCAGTGTTTGGATCTGAGTTTTATCTGTTTATTTTTGGG
>OOFJ01136074.1:0-10649 GCA_900323375.1 Benthosema glaciale | reverse complement strand
TGTCATGGGGTCCCTATTTAATTTTAGATATATATAGGGTCCTTAGTTGGACAAATGCATTCATCTGGGGGTCCTTACATGGCATTGTCACTGTGTGAGAATCACTGGTTTAAATAACATTAGGAGAAAAGCCCAAAATAAGCACTTTAGAAACCCGAAAAGCAAGCACAACAGTTTACAGAATATGAGAAGCCAGGCGCTTATAATCAACACTGAACAGACATGGCAACACAGCTGAATGCTGTGTATGCTTTGGAAGCGCTTCCAAAAACAATTCTCGTTCGTGCTGTTCTCGTACTATGTAAGGCACCTAAGAGCTGCCTTTACCCACTTCTAATCGCTATGCGTTGAGTATTGGTGGGAGGAAGATCATAATAGCAAACAGCGCTGAGCGATGGTGATTAACATATGACACTCCCCCAAGGCTAAAATATGCGGAGAAGTCGGACGTGGACGGCGCTGCCCGCAATGCGCGATGACAAATACGGAGACTCCGCGTGCAAAGGTCCCGGTATGCGTAAAAATCCATGCGGTATGACAAAATAGGAAGATCAAAATCGGAGCCTTTTAAAGTGTTTGGGAGATTCATGCAACATTACATTATTTTTGATCAAAATAACAATTCTTCTAATCTCTAATTGTGTAGACTTCTGTGAAATTAAGTGATGCAGATGTTTAACAATAATGTAACTCTTGAGAGCGTAAAATGAAACGTTTAATTTTACGCTCTCAAGAGTTAAAAGATCTCTAAGGGTCTATTTGGTTGCCAACTCTCCATCGTTTAGCTGGGGACCACCTGGAACCCTCTCAAGGACCACGGGTGGTCCCCGGACCACCGGTTGAAAACCACTTAGTTACGGCGTTACAGATGAATAAATGAGCACTGAGGATTTTGCTGTGAATCACATACACCACGCTCTGCGTGCATGCGTGCGTGCGTGCATGTGCGTGCGTGCATTGACCACAACGTGCCAGGTCCATGAAACATGTGTTTATTCAGATGGGACATGTGAAGTAGGCTCTGGCTTTAATACAGCTCTGACAGCAACAACAAACTCACTTATGATGTATAGAGCAATAAAGAATCGCCCCCCCTTCATTTGAATCCTTTTAGTGAGTGAGGTGTGAGCCCTGGAACATAATTGCTAAATTAATAGAATGGTGGATGTTTGAGGATGTTTATAAAAGACAGTTTTTTGTTATTTCGTCTACACAAATCTGTCAGCAGTTCTCATGGATGTCCATATGTCACATGTCAAGTCAGTCCATCTGTCATCTGTCAGCACTTTGGCCCCAAACGACCTCAAAAAGTACTGGCCGGATCGCCATGGAATTCACTGTGCCTCCTTCATGCTCACCGGAGGATGAACCCTATCCAGGTCTTACCTCTAGCGCCACCATTAGGCGCTAGAGTTTTGCAAAAAAAACTCATGGTGGCGCTATAAGAGGCCAATGTGAAAAAATGTGGGGCAGAGGTTCTGCTCTGCCATCCAGGAAGTGTGTGTGTGTGCACAGTTTCGCTGCGATCAAGCCAACGGTGCCGGAGATTAGCTGTCCATAGATGGGGACACACACACACACACACACACAGAGGGACGGACAGGGTGCAAAACATAATATAGTCTCTCCCCATGCCTTCAGCCGGGGTTGGAGACAAAAATACACAAGTGGCAAAGAAAAACACTTTGCAAATGAAAATAGATCGAAATCTAAGAAAAGCAGCTCTTAGAGCAGCTTCGTCGTTGCAGACGAAGCATCTCCAGACATTATGATTCAACGTTATTTTGTATTTGTTACATGTCATAATAACGACACAATAGTAAAATCATTTTGCAGAGCCTACTGGCTTTGGTCTCGGAGCCGTGAATGCAGAACTGCTTGCCACATGCGGTGGCCCTGCCATGGGATAAGTCTGTGGCTGAGGTGGCCGTGGTCTTCGATAGTGGATCTGCCGAGCAAGTAGAAAGAGTTGCGACATTGAGGTTACGCCGAACAGCCTGGTCACGTGTACCTGCGCGAGCCCGTAGACTCCAATGCATTACTAACTTCCGGTTGTCACACTTCGTTGCTCCCATGCTCAATAGAAGTCTATGCAGAGGAGCCGCCATTAAACCTTACCATGGGAGTGAACGGAGATGTCAGAACTATGTCTCTATATGGCTCCAGAGCAGCATATTTGCAGTGTCGTCCTACGCGATGACCTTTAGGCTCCTTGGCTTCTTAAATAGCTTGAGGCTGGTTCTTCTCACATGGTGGAGCGTGGTCCTGTGAGACCCGACAGAAGGTCGAAGCCCCTTGAAAACCCATGTGAAATGCGGCGCCGGCGCCGGGTGTTCATACCAACACCGACTTTGCTACTGAGAACCTCTTTTCTTGGCCATGAACCTCAAAATGCTGCGTCGAGTCGAGTGGTGGTCATAAAACTGTCAGTAGCGGCAATATTTTCCACAGGAACACGACGATGACAAATAGTGTTTAGACGTTTGCATGCATGCAGGTCATAAAAAACACATTTATCCATTCGCTGCACACAATTCTTTGCATTATGGATCTGAATACGGGCTGGATTATCTCTGCTAAGCAGCGACGTTGTTGCTTCTGTGCAACCTCTCCCTTTGTTGTCACCGATTGCTAGGAGAGCGCGTACGGTGGAACAGGAAGTGTACAGTGCGGGCACAGTCGAGCAGGTGGTTGCCATGCAAAACAACCCAATCAGATTTAAATGGGAGGCCAAGCCTCGCCTTTTGAACAGGGGTCAGAAAGAGGATACCTCTGCCTACACACACGTCCCTTTGAAGAGGTGTCCTCTTTCCAGCCTCCCCGATCACCTGACCTCTCTGCCTGGGTTCCGCACAGTAAAATCCCGGGTGTTCATTTGACCCCCCCCCCCCCAGAGAGTGTAAAAATGGATCCAAATGACCTGTGAAGCCTGATTATGTGTGTATTCTCTCAATGTTGCACCACAGTCTAAATGATCCAGAACGAACAGCAAAGTGTTTTCATTCCAAACCAATAGGGAGATAAAAAAGCATTTGATCTAAAGTAATATTGATAAGAGGGCGAGGCCGCAGAGAAAGCAAGTCAACCCAGGCGAAATGAACACGGTGATGGAATTACCGAAGAGTTTTCTAAAACGCATGAACGATACTGATAAGTGATCTTTGGAAAGTGGAGACATGAGAGAGGTCATGCCGGGAACCACCGACTGTACCTGCAGGAGCTTAAAATACAAAAGTATTCAGCAACGACCACGCAATCTTTAGCTGTTTTGACTGCATGGGCTACATTGCTTATGTGCTTATCTGCTGTGATAGTAAGAATGTATCCTTGCATTATCTTAACAGATATGCGATATTGAGATGCCGGCGCGCGGCCTCCTCCTGGTTGGCTGAAGGCCACAGACTGGCTGGCTGGCTGACAGACAGACAGACAGACAGACAGACAGACAGATGGGAGGACATGCAGGAGGACAGACAGACTGTGTTTTGACATCTGGGTGCCTGTCTTTCACTGGCCCAGTAGACTCGCGCTGAAAGAGATCAAACCACTGGCAGGGATCTCGTGGCGCCTGAAAACATGGCCACCGCAGCAGCAGCAGAAGGCCGGGGGCTCACTCACTGTGTTTTTTAATCCACCAATAGACATAGTTTATGATGACGGTGGCTAACCATAAAAAGCGAGCCGGTCGGTAGTAACCCAATGTATCTCTCAACATTGTTTCGATTAATTTCACTCCTGTTGTATTTTTCAATCGGATCTAATCGGTGTGTCTGAACACATGTGTTGTGCCAAAGCATAACTCCCCCCCCCTCCCTCTCTTTCTCTCTCTCTCTCTCTCTCTCTCTCTGCTCTGCACTTTATATAAATTAACGACAGAACGCCCATGAAATCATTCATGTGAGCAGGGAGTGTGACCGACATTCCTTGTTGTTTTGGTAAAAGACATTCATTTTTTGACATCATATCTTGTGGAATGATACATTACTCCCCGTTGTGGCACGGCGGTGGTTTGTGCGCGTCTATTGTGCGTCTATTGTTCGGTCACACTGGAGTGAACGTGTGAAGTTGTGCTTGTTAACAGGCTAAGAATGTGATCCAGTCTGGGAAGCGTAACAGTCATGCTCTCCTCCTTCTCAGAAGCAACCTATGAGTCTAGCATGGAAAAAGTTAGAAAGCATGGAATTCAAGTTGTGTGGCTTCCTTGATGAAAGTAACAACGTCAACAAGTAGAACAACACATGCTAAATAACCTCACATTAACCACTTTCAACACAGAGATCCTTTTTTATAACAACGTTATATATACATTATAAGCAGTTTTTAAGGGGCGCTCACTTCACTTCACACAGGTGTGATTTTTGAAAAGATATGATGATTCATTAAATAATGAATTGTGACTTTTAAAGGGCCATTCCACCCATTTTCAACATTTTACTATGTCATTAATATATCTAAAAAAAAAAAAAGTCCCCCCATTCTGTGTTTCCTAAATGGAGGTATGGAAAAAAAAAACATTAGCATTGATTCACCATGTTAATTATCTTTTTCAGACTGTGTTTTCTAGGAAACACAGAATGGGGGGACTTTTTTTTATTATTTCCACTCGACAACTCTAAGGTATATTAATGACATAGTAAAATGTTGAAAATAAGGTAATGCTTCGCGGTGCAACAGGTAAGCTTGCAGATTGCAATTTCTTTTGGCTATTTGTCATACTACAGCAAAGTATGCAGGACTTAAAAGTGCTTAATTCTCGGCTCAATTAATCCAGAGTGCATTCACATTAAGCGGCGATCATTACGCCCCGTCGATCTGAAGGCCATTGTGACACACTAGGCACTTGAAGAAGCCTTTTGTGTAACAGAAGAATGGCTTAGGGGGTGACCCCCGGCAGCGAGGGAGCAAGGCCAGGGAGACGTCGTGTGTTTCGGTTTTCCCCACCCACCGCTGCTCCGCACCGAGACCCCCGGGGTAAAGTTTCAGGGTCCGAGCACAGCCATGAGTGCCGCTGAGTGATAGGCAGAGAGAGAGAGAGGGGACCCTAAACCCAATAGCTTTGATGATTGAAACAAAACACAGAGTCCCTCCAGACAATGGCCTGCAGCACTGTGACTAAGTGCACTGCAATGTGCGTGTGCGTGCGCGCGTGTGTGTGTGCGCGTGCGCGTGCGTGTGTGTGCAGCATGTACAGTATGAGCATCGCAGCCTCACACACATGCGCATGCGGGGCTCTCTGTTCAATGTGTTTGTGTTGTGTCTAGATCTGTGAGCATGAGCAAGTCTCTCCCCAAATCTAGAAATAAGTTGCCCCTCAGGCTCAGGAGCTTTGAAAACAAATATAGGAGACTGGACTGCATAGACGACGGCGTGGCAGTGATTTCCCAGGGTCAAGTCGAGTGTACATTTCCTGTACAAGTAGAAGCAAACTTTCTGTTTGTCCACCAAATAAGTCCACCAGTCCAGCTGTTCATTGCAGACGAAGCATCTCCAGACATTATGATTCAACGTTATTTTGTATTTGTTACATGTCATAATAACGACACAATAGTAAAATCATTTTGCAGAGCCTACTGGCTTTGGTCTCGGAGACGTGAATGCAGAACTGCTTGCCACATGCGGTGGCCCATGGTATAAGTCTGTGGCTGAGGTGGCCGTGGTCTTCGATAGTGGATCTGCAGTAAAGAGCCTAGCTCGGTTCTCCTGATTCTAGCTTTTGCGAGAGACACGTTATATCGAATGTATCAAAGTGAAATTAGGTTCATGTTTTAGGACAGTGGTTTTCAACCAGTGGTCCCCAGCTATATTATGGAGAGTTGTTAACCAAATAGACCCTTATAGATCTTAAACTCTTGAGAGCATAACATTTGGTTTCATTTTACGCTCTCAAGAGTTACATTATTGTCAAACATCTGCATTACTTAATTTACAAGAAGTCTACACAATTACAGAATGTAGAAGAATTGAACCTCCCAAACACGTAGTGTGGGTCTATGATGGACCCACCCCACACATTAGTGGTGGTCCCCCAGGTTCCTCTTAGTCAGGATGGTGGTCCCTGGGTCAAAATCTGTTGAAAAACACTCTTTTAGGAAATTAGGTTAATGTCTTCGGGATATCGCGTTCTGTAGGAGAGCGAGAAAAACGCAAGCGACGCGAAAAATGCTTGAGCGCCACGTTGGGCGAAATTGGGTCTTAATGCTCAAATCCTCAATCAAAGGCTCGATAGCGCTAGCTGCTTTCTCCCTTTATCACTCCTCTGGAAACATGCTCGCGGTATAATTATGTTATCATTCTGGGAGAGGGAGGGGAGCTCTCAGACAGCTGAACAAAGGCAACGCAAACAGCTGTGCCAACGCAAACATCAGTCAGATCATACAGCCGGGTACAAAGTAAGACGGGCCTCTCTATGATAATACCTGCCATTAAATCATAATGGTCCATGTGCTCTTCATTTGTGGCCCTGTTTTGTTTTACATTCGACCGCTGCTCCACGGGAACATATTGTATTAAAATGCCACAAAGCCGAGGCTCAAAACACTAGATTGCTGATTATTTGCAATAACAAACCACTTTCTGAGTTACCCATGTGAAAGAGGCTTCTCCCTCGCCTCGCCATTGATCAGATGCACTCGGAAGAGAGATTCTCAAGACTGTTCTCAGTTGAGGTGGCTGGCTTGCAGTAGGTGGATCAGTGTTGACACAGCTGATCCTTGTTGTTCCAAGTGAAATATATGGCCCTGTTTGTTTTCATTGATAGCCCCAACACTTTGCTTCAAGTTCATATTTATCCAATGTGGGAAATATGTCAGCACTGAGCCAAATTGCACTTTCGCACACTTTGTTTCATCCCATCGAGACACTGATCAGCGATAAACAATTGTGTTTTGTGGTTTGATGATAAAGACAGATTGGTTATTTTGTTACGTGGATAACCAACACCATGTTGGTCGATCAAATTACTTCAGAACCACAACATAATCATCATGAGGTTTCGTCTTGCACAAATGTCTTCATGTAAGGGATTAATTAATCTAATTTGTTGAAATTCGATACGCGCGCTCACAATACTTCCACTTGCGACCGTGTGCTTGATCGTGCCTCCTTAGACTGAAGCCGGGCCAAAAGGAACATGCTTGTTTAGGATTAAGCCTCTCTGAACTGTGCAAGATTAGAGGTGTTAGGTTTTAAAGCCATGTTCCAACAGATATGAACACTGTTACCCCCTCCGGCTCAAAATGACATTCTCCAGCCCCCCCTCTAGGTGTAGAGAGGGGTGCCGGTGAGCTGAAACCCGTGCAGAGAAGTCATTTCAGAGTCGAGTGCAAGAGACAATTGGTGCCACTACTCTGAATGTCTTTTTCCCATTGAGAGACTTTAATTGGTGTCTATAGGAAAATAAACACATAAGTATTAATCGAGGTGTTGTGTGGCAGGACTCAAAGTAAGGCAACCTACGGTGGTGGTGACGTCTCAATAGACAGCAATAACACTGTCGGGGACAGCTGTCTGTGTGTCACTAAATTAGATCCATAATCCTGCATGCTGCCATTGTCCAACGTTTTCTGCTGGAGTTATACTACCTCAAACCTCCTATTGGAAAAAATTGCTGCTGGCATGCAGGTTTCTCACAGAATTTGGGCTTAACATGATATTCACAGTTAGACTCACTTAGCATTACTTCAAATTGAGTTGATGTAATGACCTCAGTGCTGTGAGGCAATACAGTGTTCCTGTACTTCTTTGGGAAGAGAAAGGGGAAGTCCCCGCGTCTGTGTGCCGTTTGGACTGGACGGTTGAGTAATGCAGCCTGGGATTAGGTGGAGTGGGCTCACAGCAGCGCAGCGAGCGAACCCTTTTCCTAGCATTGATCTGCGTACCGGACCCACACACACACACACACACACACACACACACGAGTCCATGGCCCGGTTCACACAGCCACAGCTGGGCCCACCACGTCCCTCCGCTGATGTGTGAGACTGTGTGCTCTTGCAGGTTGGCCTCAGACAGTCAGTTTAACTCACAGAGGGTACAAATTATAACCATCTTGTATCCTCTGAGTTACAAACAGCGTTGTCAAGTAACAAAAGTAATAATATTGCTTTCAGTCATATTATTACTTTTTTCCAGTAACTAGTAACGTAAGTAGTTATTTCACATTTTGAGTAATATATATTACATTTACTTTATTCCAATAGTAATATGTTACTATTTTCAACTGTGAGTTTGAGTGTTTATTTATAATGGTAGACTGTATTGGGTTGCTTTGCAGGATGCTGATCCGGTCTAGACTCTAGAGCGGATCAGCAACGAAGAAACGATGCGCACTTGTCTGTATTAGGTCGGAGCAAAGACTTTTGGGGACAAAACATGGGGGCGAGGGGGAAAAAAAGTAATTTGTAAAGTAATAAGTAACTAGTTACTTTTGGCAGGGAGTAATAAGTAGTGTTACTATATTACTTTATAAGTAATAAATTAATATTTTGACAACACTGGTTACAAATGGCTAAATGAACCACTGACGTGTGTCAGTGTGTTTCTTTGACTGTCTCCACAGACTTAGAATCCTGTAACCAGGATGCGTCCTAAACTCTCATATTAAAATTGAGCAACAATTTAGCTCAAGATGAATTACAGTAGATCAATGTAACAATGCAATGTTATGGAATACATCAGTGGCAGAAAAAAAAACGAGTTACTGTACAATGTGTCAACGTTAAATTATCATAAGATTGCTCAGGGGAGGCAATTTGAAGTAATATGAAATTGTGATTAATGGAGGAATGTGACAGACAGATGGGGATTGGCCAAATGGGTAGAGTCCCTCCATACTAGTGGTTACAGTGTCTTTAAAACTGAAAACACTCCTCCCTGAGTGCTGACAGACGGCCACAAATAATATTATATGAGCCCCCATATCGTTGCGCGCATTAACATCGCAATGGAAAGTTAATATGAATGTAAATTACAAATTAAAAGCCACAATTGCAAGTGCAAGGAAGTGTGTTCGTGGTTAATTTGTTTGGTTTAATTTTAAAAACCGTGGGAAGAGACATCTTTTGCAGGACAGTTTCTGTGAACAATCAAGCATACTCTAGCTTTAGAGGGTATACACTAGAATTGGGAGGTTTCCCTTTTGCTCTCTTATACCCCCTTTTTGTAGCATTGTAGTTATTATGCCAATTCCCACACTTCTGTCCCCAACGTTGGTCACGTGGGGGAGCGCAGACGGATGCACTGTGGAGGATTGGGCCTACCTTTTTCTCAGAGTGTGGGACCTGATGGGGCGCTTGTTTTACATCGCCGGTTACTAGTATTATATCAACCTGGGGACTGTTGTGTTGTGTTGTGTTGTGTTGTGTTGTGTTGTGTTGTGTTGTGTTGTGTTGTGTTGTGTTGTGTTGTGTTGTGTTGGTGGGGGGATATGGGCTAAGATTAGTGCTTTTGTAACACTTGCTATGCATCTCAATCCCATGTTTCTCAACCAATGGTTCACTGACTACTAATCATTTTCTAATAATAATGACTCAACCAGACAATTCGGTGCACTTCCCCCTGTTGAGAGTCTAACTCCCTTTTTCTGTTGTCAGTAAATGACTACATGGACGGTCATCATAGGGTCACCAGGTCATTCAGTTTGCTGTTTCTCAACTAGTGGAAAGAAAATTAAAAAAAAACATCGAAACCTACATTATTAAATGAATGGTCAGGGACCACATGCAATACCTTCACGGACCACCAGTGGTCCATGGGTCTGTAACTCAGAGAGTGTACATTTATACACTCTCAGAGTTAAATTAACATTGAGTTTACAAAATAAATTGGGGGTCCGACAGGTAGAAATGCCATTAAATGGGGGTCCGTAGACTAATGCATGTTAAACTGGGGGGGCCCTTGAAATGAAAATGGTTGACAATCACTGCTAGAGCCGTAAACAGCATCAAATGTGGGGGTCCGTGGCCATATTAGTGTCAATTTGGGGGTACCTGAAAAGTTTGGGAACCACTGGTTTAGGGTCCTCCCAGCACAGCGAGGCACGGGGCTATACTTCAAGCAGCCCCAGCAGGTCTGCTCCTAACCGAGTAACAATCGGCTATGTAACTGGGTGAAAATTGGCTGTATATTATGAAAAGATTACAATCTAAGCAACGCGGTGTGCGCATGTAATTCATTCCATATCATGTCAAGGCCTGGGGTTAAACAGCCATTACTTAAGCTACAGTAACATGTATGACACTTCAATCACTGGGAGGCCCGAATAGCACAAAGCAGGGAAGCGGGGAATTTGCTGCAGGCAGTTTATTGTGAATGACATAAGTTTTGAAGGAAACTAAGCTTAAGTATTAAGTTCTGCGTTTGTAAGAAATACATTTGTGAAGTTTCCTGTCTCTATCTGTGTATTTGTGGATTTTGTCAGACACTGCACGTAATGGCATCACCTTTTTTTGCAGAAGGCAATGGGTTCGTTATAGTACCATACACAAATCACCTACAGCAGGCATGTATTACAATTATGCATTCCGGGTTTTAGGCACGAAAGGTGAGACATTTTCAGATAATCAAGGGGAAGAAGTTGACAAAATGATAAATGTCTGAGAGCAAGCTACATGCACGCTGACTTGCCGAAGGTGATGGATTGGGTTGGGTTG
>OOFJ01136063.1:0-10526 GCA_900323375.1 Benthosema glaciale | reverse complement strand
ATTAGGGCCCGAGCACTGCAAAGCAAGTGTGAAGCCCTATTGAAATCGCAATGTTATTGTTTGTTTGTTTGTTTGTTTCTTTATTCTCCCAAATAAATTGCGTTTTTGAGCCGCATAACGTACTCGAAAATCATCAATTGGGATCAATAGCGCCTCCTAGAAAACTTTGTGCCTCAAGCCCCACCATATGGTTTCACGTACATGCACGTAAGTCGGTACACACCTGTATCGTGTCCCGACTTACAAAAAAGTCTCTAGGCACCATATCCGAAATTGAACAGGAAGTCGGCTATTTTGGATTAATTGTCGGCATTTTGGCTCAATTTATGACATTTCCACGTGTCATATTTTGACTAACTCCTCCTAGCAGGATAGTCCGTTCTGCATAAAACTCGCTCAGCATGCACAAAAGACCTTAACGATGAAAAATTATCAAAATCGTGAGTTTTCTTCAAATTGTGCGACCGTGGCGAAGCGTCAAACTTCAATGCCAAACAGGAAGTGGTACTAGCAGCGGATTGGTCGATACTATTTTCTGCTATAACTTTTCAATGGTATGACATACAGACGTGGGTGGTGTCATTGGATTTGAGTCCTTGATCTTCATTGGTGTAACTTAGCCCTGCCCCTCTTCTGATTGGTCGATATTTGATGGTTCCTATTTTCTGCCATAACTTTTCAATGGTATGACATGCGGACTTGTGGGTGGTGTCATCAGACTTGGTTTTGAGTCCTTGGCCTTCATTGGTGTAACTTAGCCCCGCCCCCTCTTCTGATTGGTCGATATTTGATGGTTCCTATTTTGTCCTATAACTTTTCAATGGTTTGTGATACAGGCATGTGGGTGGTGTCATCGGACTTGGTTCAGAGTCCTTGTCCTTCATTGGTGAAACCTAGCCCGCCCCCTCTTCTGATTGGTCGATATTGTCCTGTAACTTGCACGCGCAAGGGCCCGGTAATCACTGCTTGCAGCTTTAATTATTATTATTACCCTTATTATTATTATTATTTTATAACACCAAGGAAAGGCCTATTCATACAATGTGTTTGGGTGAGTGGTGACGTCATGGCATGTTTTCGGTGGTCACCTTATCACCTAAAACTGGAGTATGAAATCACCTGTAATGTGTCATGGTCTTCCATCAGTTTTCTTCAATGCTTTCTTACAAAGTCTTTGTTTTGTTTTACAGATTCGCTCATTGCAACATAATTATGAATTCATCATTTCACATTATCCAACTTTGAGCTGTGATATAAGTAGATCTGAACATGAAAAGGCTTTCACAAAGGATCACAGTGATCCTTTATTGGTTGTTGTACTTCAGTAATGTCATCACTGCATTGACTTATTTATTACTCCCCGTTTAATGTTGGTCGCCCTCCCATTGTAAATCCATTCACCTAGCTAAATCTGGCAAAGGATGTGCGTTTCTCACCTGCCTACTATGCACCTCAGGCTGCATAATTCACGAGCATGTTCCTGACAGACAAACACGCACAAACGGACAGATGGACGGACAGACACAGACATATTGACATGGCCTGCGGTAAGGAGACAGCTAGTAGAGGAACAACATCTTCTACACTATAAAGAAACATACTTTTTCTACTTAACTCAGCTGATGAATAGTCATCCAACTTCACCGGTGTAAAAGTGTGGGTGAAATGGATTTATTTTGTACAGCTCAGAACGTATAAGGAAAAGAATGAAGAAACAAGGCAAACTAAGTACTGTACTCTCTCACTGTCCTCAATCCCTCTCTCTATATATAAATTGTTTTCATGCTGTGCACACAGCGACCAAGTACTGCATTTAAACTTTTATAGAAGCAGCACCAGTCATTAATAATAGATGGAGGGATATACGTAGTGAAGCAGCAATACAAAGCACCTCTCATCTTCACCCTCTTTCTTTCCTCTTTCCATCTCACTCGGTCTGGTTAAACACTTTAGTCCTGCACTGTCTCAAGGTCGGTCACGTCATCACTCAGTCAGCACGTAGATCTGCTATTTTTGCTATTCGTCGTACGATAATGTATATAGGGGCTTAAAACGGCACTACCTGTATGCAACATTTTTTAATTAATAAAATGTAATGTTGGCCAATCTGTAATGGTAGAGTAGGCTATGTTAACACAATATAATGTATACAATTGGGGTGGTTGTATTTGGTCTCCCTGCATCTATTCTATCTATACAATTAGTCGAAGGTCATGTCTGGCGTAGCCACAGGATACATTTATTAAATTTATCCCCTGAGCAAGCTCAACGGTAAAACATGTATATTCACTGATAGATGACCGCGTTATGTAAAGAACATAAATGGTAAATGGTGCATTTAAATAGCGCCTTTATCCAAGGCGCTTTACATAGTGCATTACATTCACCTATTCACACACACTCATTCATACACCAATAGCGGAAGAAACCATGCAAGGCACAACCAGCACATCGGGAGCAATTTGGGGTTAGGTGTCTTGACCATGGACACTTCGACATGTAGACAGGAGGAGCCGGTATTCGAACCGCCGGCCCACGGATCATTGGATGACCTGCTCTACCTCCTGAGCCACAGTCGCCACACATAACATAAAATTATGTTTGTGAACAAAAATGTATCATCATTAAAAAAGCTAACAAAATGCCTTTAAGAAGCTTTTACACAGGTTTCCAAACTTCTTGTGCCCACACTGCCCGAAGCACACAATAAGTCAAAATCCCAAAGCACACTTGGACTTATTGGTCTCACAGCACACCAGTGTGCCTCAGCAGCACACCATGTGGGATCCACTGGCCTATTAGGTACAGTACTGTATTGGACTGTGGGGAGTAAGTGACCCTCAAAGGTTATGACTAATGAAAGACTAAAGCATTTCACCTGATCTGAGTCTCTGCCTTTGTCAGAGACTCTGTGAGCCCATGAACTTGATTGCTGCGGTGGTGTACTTATGAAAACACAGAGCCAAGCGAGCAGCAGAGGGGCATGTGTCTGGTGAGCAGAGCTTGTTACATGTCTGGGGGGTCGGTCTACTCTTCCTGACCAAGACTACTTTACCTTGTGATTGTGATAAGGGTGAGCAACTGAATATTTGTTCAAAGATTGTTGGACAACTATTTTAGAGAATCCATGTATCTACTAAAGCAGCTAACAGTATATGCATGATGTACTGTATGTTAATGTATGTTGGCAAGGAAGGATGACATTCCTGACATTCAGGAGGAGACAATTTGCCTGGCTCCACTGCATCCTGGCCTGCCATCTCCTCCAGATAATCACCACAGAAAACTTGATTTAGGTGTTCAAACCTGAAGTTTTCCTGGTCTTGTTCGTCTTTTGTCTAATTCCCTATGGAGGTCGCCCACATCTGTTTCCGTCCTCTTCTGTTCTCTGCGTCTTCCTCGGCCACTCCAGCAACCTGCATGTCCTGCCTGCATCATTATGAATCCATGCATAATCCTCCTCTTTGGCCTTCCTCTTCTCCTCTTGCATGGCAGCTCCATCTTCAGCATCCTTCTCCCCAATGCACTCCTCATGCCACCTCTGCAGCGTATGCAGAAAACAAACACCCCTCGGCCTCTGCTCTCCTGATGTTCCATCTTTTTAGCAGCCTCCTCACGTCCTGCTCGGGGAGGGTGAGTGTGCTCACTGCAGTGGAGGAACACACCGGTTTCCACAATGGCCGCCGCGGCCAACCATGCCAAGTGCCATGCTATAGCGCTCACACTTTTAGCCTGCAAAGGTGTGTAGAATGCTAGTGTGTAGAATGCACCAGTGCAGCATCAGCACTCTCGATTGACGGGCGCTTGTCCTTGTGTCTCTTAACCCACCCATGCCACACACCTTGCATTTCACTCTGTTGGAATTGAGCTCCCACTCTGTCCTCTCTAGTCCGGTGACTGTGCCAAACAGACATCGCTGTAATGTTTTTTGCTCTAACAACAAAATGAACTACAGCAGTGGGCCAGATGATGACACAGGAATGCCCTTGAACGTCGCATTGGAGAGAAGCTCCCTCTGAAACCAGTGCAGTTCTGTCAGGAATTCTTCCATCATCTTACCTAACATTTACACTGCCAGCGATGTGAGCAAGTGAGTGAACGATGAAATCTAATTAGAATACATGTTTTTCAATGAGACTGTCCTGCAGCGACATCGTCCACCCCTCCTATATTCGCTCGCAGAGCGAATTTTTGAGCGAGGTGTCGTGACCCCAAACACTTTTATTGGTTGAGATCTACACGCTACTTATTGGTTCAGACTATGTCGCAACGCAATGACCGACGCTCCATATCAGGACAGTTTTTTGCATGATATCGCCGTCCTTATTTTGGACATGTGATTATTGGTTGAAAATACGGTTGTGAAATTCCATAAATAATTCTAATTTATTTTCCAATAATTCCCCAAATGTTCAAAACTTTGTCAAACTAGTATTATTATTTTTGTAAGTTATTCAACGTTGTGGCATTGTGGCACATTGTGAGCTTGTAGATGTACTATTTTTGGTATTTGTTGTACGAATCGATAAAGTATATAGGGCTGCATACGTTTATGCAGCTTATGCAGAAAACAAACAATGGCCTAATAAAACAAAAGGTCTAAAAAAACAGTTACAGTCTACACATTAGCTGAATCGTTAAGAAGAAACCTACCATACAAAAGCAAAAGCAACTGTATTATTAATATTATATCAATATTAATGACATTAATATAATTAATTCATATTCATGTTACTGCTCATCTGTTATAGACACGTAGACAGTGAGGACTTTGTTGGCACTATTTCTTCTTGTTATACTTGGCTAAGAAGAGAAAATATTGGGATATTACCTTGCAAGATTTAGATACATCTGTCTCTCCTACACTGATAAACCTTACCTGTAAACAGTGGGACGGACAGACAGACAGACAGACAGACAGACAGACAGACAGACAGACAGACAGACAGACAGACAGACAGACAGACAGACAGACAGACAGACAGACAGACAGACAGACAGAGTCTTACTGTTGAGTAGATGAATCCCTCTCCATTCATGGCAGCATAGAGTCCAGCCTTCACTCCCTGGATGGCCACAACCCTCAAACCAACTGGAATCAAGTTAAACAGAGCTAGAGAGAAAGAGAGAGAGAGTGGACAGTTTCAAGTACTCCATCCTGAACTTCAGCTATAAGCTCCATTTCAAATTACATCATAGACATATGGCAGCCAAGTCTATGGATTGTTTAGAGCACTTTAAACAAACAAATGTTTGCATAAAAAGAAGTGATGCACCCCTCACTTCACACAAGTGGGATTTTACTGCCATTAACTTCGGCGCTGTGGTCGCCAGTAGGACTAGGGATGTGAAACGACGATATTTGGCAAGTCGACTAGTCGAGGCCGCAAATCGAACTGTCAATCAATTTCTTTTTTTGGGGGGGGATCTATTGTCAACAACATAACCATGCAGTCTATCCAAACCACAACAACATGCGCGCTGAGCACTTAGCAGTAGCAGCACAGGAGTGTCACACACAGACAGACACACGTATCTATCCCATTTGGAAAACATTTAAAACTGTAACGTTTATAACGTTTTGTAACAAGCCATTCCAAAAAACTAATAATAATGTTAATAAATAATAATACAAATAAAATAAAATAAAATAGAGTCGCGGTGAGCATGAGTCGACTTTTTTCACATCCCTAGTCGCCAGTGCCAACAAAATCACGAGAAAGGCCACAAAGAAGACCCTGTGATTTGCCCCTGTGAACCAGAACTACTATCAATCGGCCATTTTTGTGCCACTGTGGGTCCTGTTTGCTAGCGCAGTAAGGGATATATGCTAAACGCGAGGTCGCAGGGATTCTTTTATTGAACTCCTAACATCGTCCCATATCACCTCAATCTGCAGTTTTGGATATTTAATGCTGTTTCCGATGTTCAGTGTACAGTACATGGTTGTGACATGAACTACCCTGAACATTGAAAAGTGACATTAGGAGAAGCGATACTAGCAGAGAAGAGGGATTAGGGATAAGATTGGTGGTGATAATTCTTTCATAATCCCCATGCATCTTTACCGGTGGAAGACTCTAACAGATAGAAGGCGGCAGACGCTCACAGAAAAAACAACAACACTGTTCATAAAGGCTGTAGACGAGCTGTAGGCGTCCAGTGAGTAGTTGGCAAAACCTCCTGACGGCTTCTTCAGAGCACGGTTCTATTCGGTTCTGTGAAATCAAACTTGTATGCACAGTGTATGTTTGTGATTTTGTACGTCTTTCTGTGCACACATCTAATGATGTCAGCACTTTAACCACAAAAAGCCTATTTTTTTTGTTGTACAGTACTGTACATCTAAATGTTCGCCCACTTTTGCCAAATGTTTGCTTATTTCTCTGTCAAATATGGTCTCCTATTAACACAGACAGACAGACAGACAGACTTCTCCCTCTCTCCTTATGGCTTATTTTTCTTTGTTTACTCTGTGACCACACATGAGGCATTCAGCAATCAGCATCAGCATCTTTCTAACCCCTTCATGCACAACTCTCTCTCTGTATCTACTGTAAAGTTTTGGTTGTGTTTCTTCAGCCTCTGGTGAGCATTGTGAACGCTGGAGCTATATGAGTTCGGTTCAATACAGTTCATATTTTAGACTGGCTTTTCTCTGTTTACACTGTAACCACACAATCAGCTTCGTTCTCTGTCTAACCCCTTAATACACAACTCCCTCTCTCTCCCTCTCTCTCCCCCCTCCCTCCCCCTGTGTCTGTGTCTCTTCACCCCTCTTCTCCCTGCACCCAGTTTGGTCCCTGTACAAAACACTGGTGATGACCTACAAGGCAATCAAGGGCATGCATGGCAGCCTCGTACCTTCAGGACATGATGCAAACCGACAACCCTCCTCCTCGCTCAGTTAAGATTATCTAACACAGCTTGGGAGGCAGGAGGGAGAACAGACTAGGACATTTGGACTTGTAGGTAATATTTGAACACATTGTCTGTTCAAATATTTTCTACAAATCTCCCTCCTGGCTCCCAAGCTGTGGAACAAGCTCCTTCTTGAACTGCATACTCACTCACTCACTCACTCACTCCCCATTTTTCCACCGCAGTCTGAAAACTCACCTCTTCAGACTGCACCTACTAGCACTCCTCTGTCCTTGAGATCCTTCTTGTCACCTCTTTGATAGATGCTAATTTACTATACACGCTGTATGTTGGTTGCTTGCTTAAGTACAGTACTTAAGTAAATGCACTTTGTTACTTTCCAACACTGGTTGCTTGTTCACATTTTTTGTCTTCTTATATGCTAGGTTTAATGTTTACCTGGTGTCATAGTTTCTTTGAAGCCCTAAATTGTTCCCTTTGCACTTTACTTATGCAACTTGTAAGTCACTCACTCTGGATAAGAGCGCCTGCCTTATTCCTAAATTGTAATTGAATTGAATTCTCCCTCTCAATCAACCTCTCTCTCTCTCTCTCTCTCTCTCTCTCTCTCTCTCTCTCTCACGCACGCACGCACTGATGTTTGTGCACATACACGCAAACACAAAGCTGGCGATATTTTAGCAGCCTGTGACAACCTTGAAATTAATAACTGAAAAATCTGAAATGTAAAACCTCCTCAAGTCTCACATTCAAGTATTTGATGTTCCTAAAAAGAGGAAATGTGGTTTCCAATGAACCAGCGGATCAGTGTCTTGCTCAAGGGCACTTTGACAGAGCAGCTTTCTGAACAGATTCTGCTGTTGGCGCAATCTGTCTTGAGAGATTACTGGAGACAGACTGTTGTTGCTTTGTGGCCTCCACAATTTTCAAATGCTTTCGCCTAATACAGTCAACATCACAATACACTATCAAAAATAATAATCTGTACACTGAAACTATAGGATACCAGGCAAACAATGAATAGCATCTGTCTCTAAATATCATGTTGTCTAGATTACATTTTAACCTTCTGATCAAGCAAAGAACAAGCCGAAGTAACAAAAACGAAGTCTAATGACAGGGTAAGAATACATGGTAATCATAACTAGGTCAGGTGGAGTCTGAAAGAGGTGATCTTCAGATTATGGCGGAAAATTGGGAGTAAATCTGCACTTCTGACTTCAATGGGGACTCGGGAGTTTGTTCTATAGTTTGGGAGCCAGCCAGATCACATAAATAACTCCTTCTGGAAACCAAATTAGGAGAAGCTTCGATTTCTGCTAAGCTTGCTGCTTAGCAGAAATCAAAATCAAAAACAACATTTTGGACAGAGATATCAGATACAGATGACAGTTTCCTGCGATGTGCAATTACAGACTCTCTGCATAGTGTTGGAACATTGTGGACAAGTTGTCTGGCCGGAGAGACAAGGGTTCTAATGAATGAACAGAGCACAACGTTTACGTGTTGTCAACTTTCTTCAGCCTCTGGTGAGCATTGTGAACTGATCTGGAGCTACAACTGTGAGTTCGGTTCAGGAAATATACAGTTAATTTACTTGATGTCAACAGAGCATATGCACACATTTTAGACTGGCTTTATACTTTAGAACAGAGTAAGAATTCCCCCTGTGGGGGAAGGTGCAACCACTGGAAAGGTGCCTAAAGCCCAAACCACACCAGTTGCAACAAAACCGTTTTAAATTCAACCACACCAATGCAACCCCTTGAGTTGCAAGGAGTTGCATTGGTGTGGTTGACATTAAAACAGTTGTGTTGCAAGGAGCTGTAACTGGTGTGGTTTGGACTTTAGAGCTGTGGGCAAAAAAATAAGAAGAGACCCCTTGGTGTACGGCTGTACCTCCTGTATAAATAAGCAAATGTATACGACTGTACCAGTCCTGTATAAATAAGCAAATGTATACGGCTGTACCAGTCCTGTATAAATATGCAAATGTAATGCATTGGTTCCAATGTTCAATGCCCAAAACACAATTAAATCGTTAATCACAATTAGTTGACAATGACAATTCATCGACAGCTTAAATGTTGTAATTGTGACATCCCTACACACAAGACAGCAGAATGGAACAGTACGGCATGGACGTTAAATATAGATTTTAGACTGCATAGAATACATTTGCTATGCAGTCTAAAATCCTGCCTCAGTCAACACATTGTTAAAAAGGGTTTAATTAAATCATAATTATTTAAATAGGCCTACAAAATCTGTTCAGAGATGAAGCTGAGTGTAAAATATGTAAATATATACTGATGACGATGAGCGCTGACAGACTTATTTTAAAACCCAACACCTCCTGTGTGTGTGCGTGAGTGTGCGTGTGTGTGCGTGTGCGTGTGCGTGTGTGTGTGTGTGTGACTGACTGTAGTCGCTGTTCTCGTCCTTGTTGCCTCCAATGGCTCCATTAGGTGTCATCTGCAAGTAGAATCCTTGTTCGCTGAACAGGCGAGTTACGATGCCTTTCAACTCAGGCTCTGTGGAAACACAATACACATGGTTAGAACACACTGTCGTTCACACACACAAACACACACGCACACGTGTGCAGCACACGCACACACACACACACACACACACACACGCACACACACACATCAATTCTTCATTCCATACACACACAGCTAATCACAGGCCACAGTCAGATATCAGTCCTATAGTTGAACGTGCAGAGGCAAAACACACACACTCTTTCACGCGCACAGGCACGCACGCACGCACACAAAATGACTGAGACAGAAAGCTGGAGGGATATCAAAATATGTTTGTTTATAAATGCATCTGTATATAACATGTGGATTAGGCTGAGCCTGGTGGTGGACGTGCTTCACATCAATGTAAACACAAGAAGTACAGAATAGAGGATGATGACTAGGAGGAGGAGGAGGTGGAGGAGGAAGAAGAAGAAGAAGAAGAAGAAGAATGTGGGGCAGAGGAACAGATAAAAATGACAAAAATACAGCAGGACTAATGTAGAACAGCACACTGTGCTACTTACACTGACAGACAATGGAGAGAAAGAGGGACAGACAGACAGACAGACAGACAGACAGACAGACAGACAGACAGACAGACAGACAGACAGACAGACAACCAGTGCGAGAGAGTATAAATTAAATCTATTACCGGTTTGATTTTATTTTTTTTCAGGATACGTTTGAATAGAACAGCTCTACTGGGCCCACATACTATCAGATATTAAGGTTAGTATGGTTGCTATGGAAACCACCATAGTGTTCTGGGTTCCGTGTAATATGGAAACTGCACTACAATGTAAAGCCACTGTACCTGTCCTACAGTACAAATGTGTTGTAACTGTCTGTAACGCATTTCAGTGTTACAAAAGTACCGGTCAACCGCGCTCCCAGTGACCAACAGTAGTAGACTGTGGTTGTACTGGTCAGCTCCCAGTGACCAACAGTAGTAGACTGTGGTTGTACTGGTCAGTTCCCAGTGACCAACAGTAGTAGACTGTGGTTGTACTGGTCAGCTCCGTGACCAACAGTAGCTGATGTGGTGATGGTCATTCTGATGATGAATATAATGACGATGAAGAAGTTGTACATTGTGGATAACTTGGTGGAGCT
>OOFJ01136055.1:0-18874 GCA_900323375.1 Benthosema glaciale | reverse complement strand
TGTACTCTGTAATGTCCTCTGTACTGTAATGTGCTGTTCTCATGCTGTATTGTACTGTACTCTAGTCTACTGTACTGTACTCATACTGTACTGTACAGTACAGTACGAGTATGTATTCTTACTCTACTTACTCTACTGTACTCACTACAACTACTGTATGAACCAATACTGTACTGTACTGTACTGTACTGTACTGTACTGTACTGTACTGTACTGTACTGTACTGTACTGTACTGTACTGTACTGTACTGTACTGTACTGTACTGTACTGTACTGTACTGTACTGTACTGTACGTTTACTGTCTATACGTTTACTGTAAATAGTTACAGTGCTCAGTGTGAACAGCAACACTTAGGCCCAGCAGTATTGCAGCATACAGGCAGACACACAAAGTTAGTCATCGGAGCGCTGTGCAACGCTCAAAAAAGGTTGCAACTCACAACAAGGCCAACCTAGAGATGTGCACTGAGCCTTGCCACCATGTGTCAAATATTGAGTTACAGATGTACTATAATCGGCTTCATGACCATATGAGCTATTTGATAATGTTACAGATGACACCAGGCAGCGGTGAATGCCCAGATGGTAATTCTGTGTTGACACAATTATTTAGTCACAAACACCTCAAGAGAGTAATACCGCGGCTTGATAGGATGAGCTCCTTCTGCATGGAGGTCACTCAAGGTGACAGCTATGGCCAGCAACTTCCATATCAGCCCTTATACTGTTAGCTGCCCTCCTTTTATCACCCTCCTCATCCATAGCAAATAAAGACTGCTCGTGCTATAAATACATATGCACACAAGAGAACGCTCATTACAATTGCTAAATATTTTTGCTCACTATTCCAAGACCAACAGGGGGTCAAATCCTAGTCTTCATGATAATGTGTGTATGTTAAACAACCCAAAACATGTACAGTACACGTTGGTTCAGCTGCTTAAAGGCTGATCTACAAGCTAGGCTTCGGATAGAATAGAATGGTCGGGGTGTGTGTTTTCTTTTAGGCTACCCACATTCACAACCTCCTCTGTTGGTTCCTGTGCCATCTGTGCCAGGCGGCCGTGCCAGTTGGTGATGTAACAGATTTTCCGAAACAGGGCCGGCCTTGTTGTTTGTGAGCAGGACTGCCACGTCAAGATGACGCCACTCAACATGCACACAGAGAGCAAAAACGACCCGATTCTGATTCTCCCTTTTTCATTCCACCTCCAGGGGGAAACGCTTGCGTGAGGCACAATGGGACCGTTCCAGGAATATGAGGTGTGTCAGATCTACTTGGTGCTAATATCGGATTTTAGGTCACTTAAGTTTTAATGCAAGATTTAGCAACACGTCAAATAACAAAACATTTGCTGTAAATTAACCTTTTCTTTTGCACAGGCTTAAAGTATAGCCTACGGTATTGACAGATTTTCTTATTAGCAGGAGAAGAAGTCACCTGAAAAGGGGAGCCCTCGTAGTCGCATACCACGGTTGGTTCTACATACATTCCGCCCCAAAGATAAAGATTCACCGCTGTCTGATTCACCTGCTTCAGAAGAGGAAGGGAAAGACTGTGAGATGTCAGATCATTCCAAAAGGACCGTCAGCACCAACAGCTATTGCTCTGGTAAGAAGCCCTCACCCCATTTTTTAAAATAGTGTGCTATGTTAGCCTATTACTAGTATTTGCTTTTTATGATTCATTGTATTTTTGTTGTTACATAAGGTGAGATTAACCTTATAAAAACCATTGGGTTTACTAAATCTCACCTGCACATGTAGTATATTTTCACCAAATGGTGTCACAAAACTGTATGTGCAGTGCACTAGTTTAAAGGAACAATCAGTAATAGGGCTCTTAGTTCACCTCTAACTAGAAAAAGTGCTGCTTTGGTCTCCACCGGGTTTGTTGTGGGTGTGCATTGTTTGGTATTGAGTGATCATAAAAGTAGTAGTTAATAATAGCCAAATAGGCGTACAGTAGATGGAACTTGTAGTGTGTTGTTTAGATAGTTGTGGTTTATTATGACATCATAAAGAAAAACAGGTCAAGGTTGAGGTTTGCGTGATTTTTAGACAAAATCTATATGAGTAGCCTCATATTAAAAAAACGTTTTTTTTACAAAAGTCGGCCTCCTGGTGGCGCTATGACAGGTTGAGCTGAATAATTCGGGGCAGAGGTTCTGCTCTGGCATCCATGGATTGGAGTGTGTGCACAGTTTGGACAGCGACTGGGCCAACGGTGGTGGAGATTAGCTGGTCGCAGACAGACAGACATTAGGACGGACGGACAGGGTGCAAAACGTCTCCCCATGCCTTCAGCCTGATGGAGACAATGAAACATGGGCTTAATGTTGGGTGACGTCTCTCCGAAACTAAATGGCATTTTCAGAAATGTCTAGTGAAGATGTAACATAACATTGCAAAGTTTTGTGTTAATAATATCCCACATAGTTGCTATATATTGTAGGCCTAATGCAAGTGTTTGTGAGTATACCGCTTTTATTTATCACAGATAGTTATGTTTGTTGTATCTTATCTTGACCTAATTTATATTATATTATATTATAATTTCCTAGGGGTGTGGGGCATCTCCAATGAAAGACAGAGACCGTTTGTTTAAAAACAAGGTAACAGAGGAGTGATAGTTGATCAACACTAACGTGAGCCTATAACATATTACTGATTTTTCCTTTAAAGAAATAGGAGATTGTATACACTGCTCTTAGTCTTGTCAAAAGATACAAACATGATACAGACACTGTGCAGTTGAATAGTAAGTTGTGGTCAGAATTTTGACATCTGGTGTGAAACAGAACTACACCACTTTACACCTAAACAAAGCAACAGTAGTAACAACAGCCCTTTTCATTGTAATGGAAATGAGACAATTGATTACTAGCCACTGTCAAAATGATTGGTTATCTCTTAGATAGCACTGTAAACACGAACCTTGAGCTTTGATTGGTTGTTCTCTGCCTGCCTGCCTGCATTCCTGCCTGTCCGCCTGTTCTTGGATATTACTGTCTGTGTGCCTGGCTACATAGATGACACCGGCTGCCCCACTAGTCAGTCTGTGTCCCCCTCCAAAACCCCGTCAGGCTCAGAGAACAGTCCCTTACTGCCCGAGCGCAAGACCAAAGTGAAGAGGGTGAGAATGATGACAGAGTGGAATACTTCAGAACGCACCACACCAAGGTACAAGAGGGAGCAGAGATCCGCCATGAAGTCAACAGCTAAAGGTGAATATGGATGGTGGTGGAGTTTACGTAAATCCTTTAGTCAAACACAGGTACATCTTTTGTTGGGACAGACAGACAGGCTTATGCAGTAGGCCTACATGTCGTACGGTGCTCTGAGTGCTTCTGCATGCCAATAACTCCCTGCAGACCAAAGTACAGTGACTGTGTATTTGTTAGTTGTCAGCAGCAGATTCCCTGACATGTTAAGCTCGCTCAGCAGACACTGGTTGGAGAACAGTTGCTTTGCAAATGAGAGAGCACACTATGTCTTCAGTGTTAGATTTTAATGGACATTTGTGGTGTTACTTACTGACACAACGTTTATCTCTGAATGGATTTACCTTCAAAATCTTTAATCTGTACTACTAAATGAAACAAAATCCACAGATTATTAGTAGATAAAACTGGTTGATTATTGGTAGAAAACAACAACAACAAAGCTAGAGAACAAAAACCAACAACAGGTAAGCTGATTGGTTGATGAAAAGTTTCAGGGCGTAGCCAATCAGGCCGATTAGCTGGAGCCTGCAGGTTATTTTCCTGTTTGAACATACCATCATTTCAGTCACTGAGTACGTGAGGATCAGTCACTTTTACACTATTCGTTTTCACAATCACTAGTGACCACAACACTATGGTTTTATTTAATGGCAAGAGATGCTACTCAGGTATTGCTATTCACTTCTTGCAGTGCTGTAGCCTGTGACATAGTGATCCGTGATTTCCCCACACCTGGAATTTGAGTTGTGCTGATATTCCAGGTTGTGGTTCTTATTTCTGTTTTGGGGATGCTATTTGTTACATTGTTTGGTGTGTTTTTATTCAGGCATTTGTTTCAGAATTGGTGTGTGAGTTAACCTTTCCTCTGCATTTACACATTTTCTGTGGGACTGTTGTCTGTATTGATATTTATTATTGTGTCTTTATTGGGGGGGCATATAACGAATGCCCATCAGACAAGGGTTGACACCACTAACAGATCTGTTGGATGAAACTCCACATCTTTCTACAGCTTCTGTAGGGAGTAGATTTAGAAGAGATAGGCTACAGGTTATGTAGCTGATTTTGAACAGGTTTCTGTCCCTCTTGTTATTCACAAAGGAAGTCTCTTGAACATCCTATCAAACTTGTCTTGTTTCAGCTCAGTAACACACTGGTTTATCATGTATTGCAGGTAGTGAGGCGGATTTCAGCTCCTCCAGCAGCTCTGGCAGCCTAAAGACCAGCCTTGCATCCATGTCTACAGGGAAGAAGAATCCTTCACGCAGCAGGTATGGGGTAACATTGTCTTAATTCCCAACATGCCAGTGTTTAGACTTGGAAGCTAGGCAGATCAGTAGATTAAAATGTTAAAAGAAAAATACATTGATATCAAAGTTGATATATTCTTTATTAAAATGCTTCATTCCTTCCTACCAAGCCGTGGTGCTGCCCACACAAGACCCCTCCCAGTGTTCAAGCTCCCGGGGAGTCCAAAACTCAATCGTGATGCAGCACTCTATGCCCCCTACCAAACCCCTCCCAGAACAACCCCCTCAACAAACAGCAGCAGCAACTCCAGCCCTACCTCCACCTCCAGGTGACCATTTTTAAGAATGAACTGTCACTAGATTGCTATCATGTCTCTGCTTTTATCTATACATAAATTTGGCATTAGTGCATAGCAGGATAAACTGTTTTGCGCAGTGGATATCTGATCTACAGTACAATGATGATGATTGTGTTGCAGAAAGGATTATTAGGATATGATTACACAAAATGTCCCTGGGTGACCCTAAAGAAGAAGTTAGTACAATGTTTAAGCTGGCCAGCCAGTATCTCGGATTTTCGGCATTGCCTGATTTCTTTCTCCTTTTTTGTCTAGTTACTGAGTTGGCACAGCAGGCTTATCTTGTTGCTTAGTGACAGCATATTTTTTTAACAATAGCCTCAGCAGCTGAGCCCTACTTTGTTGAGACATGTACCGTAGCATGTGTTTTTTACAGGGTTTGTTATGTAGCTTAACCTCATCTTCTGGGTGCACGGTTAAATGATTAATGCACCATCATGCCTACATCATCATCCGCCCCTCTCCATTTCCATCCCTCAGAGTCAGTCAGCTCTCTCTGCTCGCCTCAGTGTCATGTGACATCCTTGTTCTCTCAGTAGCAACCTTCTGCTGGGCGTTTCTATTTCTGGCTGCGATGCAGAGCACTCGCATCACAGTATTACATTCGCAGGTTGCTAGGATATATTGTGATGACTATGAATCCTGCATGTATGGGAGGGGTTTGCTAATTTACATACTGTATCAATCAATCCCACAAACATGGTGATTATCCTTTTATCCATTCATGTTTGGTAAAGCTTTACCAAACATGAATCTGTGAATGGTGTGTCTAGATTCTGTAAAATAATCAATGCAGTTTGTTTCTTTTTTATTCCTAAGGTGATTGCTTTTCTGGCTGACAGCCTGACTATTAGCATTTAACATAACACAGCATTTAAATAACCTAGTGTTGTGGGTCTTTTGCCTGTAGTCTGTAGTCTGCATGCCAGTAATCCTGTGTCAGAGTAATTCCAGGCTTCTCGAAGCATCTGCCCTGACAGCACACTTGCCAGACTGAACAAACTAATCAATTGCCTTCTTTAGGGGCGGATTTTAGTTTTCATCTGAAAGGGGGTATTTCTGTTGTCACTGTTAAAATGGCAACTTGGATACTTCAAGCTGCTCTTTCTTATGGTTGGATCTTCATTTTGAATATCTCTCTTCCAAAACAGAAGGGTGAGCCGCTACCACTCTTGCGGAGACAACCATGGCATAAGACCCCCGAACCCTGAACAATACCTTACCCCGCTGCAGCAAAAGGAGGTGGCTATCAGGCATCTGAAGATCAAACTGATGGAGTCTGAGAACAGAGTTCATGACAGGTTGGTTAATATGGAGATTTATGTGGAGTGGCTTTAGACTAGTTGCATTTAGAACAAAGATGCAGTGTCACAATTTGATTTCCACTGGTACAAAAGCAACCTTGTTTAAATAACCTTCTTCATAACCTGTTTGAGGCCACCTTTGTCTTTTTTCTGGGAGTATATTTTAAAGAGCTGATTCTTTCTCCTCAGGGAGGCTGATATTGAAGAGCTGAAATCGCAGTTGGACAGGATGAGGGAGGACTGGATCGAGGAGGAGTGCCACCGCGTGGAAGCGCAGCTGTCCCTGAAGGAGGCCCGTAAGGAAATCAAACAGCTGCGGCAGGTGGTGGAGACGATGAAGAGCAGTCTGATGGAGAAGGACAAGGGAATCCAGAAGTACTTTGTCGACATCAACATCCAGAACAGGAAGCTGGAGTCTCTGCTGCAAAGCATGGAGCTCTCCCAGAGTGGTTCGAACCTCCACGACGAGCCCACAGAGGAATTTAACTGCGACTCCCAAGCAACGTCTCATGATGACGAGGGGAAGAGGAGCAAGATGGTAGGCGAGGAGGAAGGCGGTATGGAGCTTGGAGACCAGGCTGCAGAGGCGATGGCGGACAGTGGGCTACTGGTGAATGACGAGATGGCCAACAGAGCAGATATATTGGAGCAGGTCTTCATGTCCACGGCAGTGGACTTTAGTCAGGACTCTGGCAGTAATCTCGGACAATTGCCCAGGCCTGGAGTGTCCACACTGCTAGAGGAGGGTGTGGAGAAGTGCAACACTCACCCACCCCCACCAAGTCCAATTTGCTCCACCTTCACCACCTGCCCCAGCCCACCGCCGCCTAGCTTCGCTGATCAGAGCGTGCAGGCTGATGTGGTGTCGATATCTCCACTAGACCTCCAGGCTCTGCTCCTGCAGCTGCTGAAGCTCAATGGGGGAACAATGGCGGGTGCGGCCCTCCCAGCCCCCTACGGTGTCCCAGACCTGCAGGCACCTATCCTGAATTCCACCCACACCACTGTTCACTTGGATGACTCGACCCCTACTACCCTGTCTGTCCTGCCGAACCCTGCTGCCCCAACAAAGAGCCCCGACACGTCGACCGATTCGGGGATGTGCTGCTTGGAGCCTGAGGAGAGCCACAGGTTCATGGAAGAGCTGGACTTTACCGTTGGTGAGAAGCAGCCTTGGGTCAAGGAGCAGCCTGCTTGCGTGCAGCCCGAATTGGGGGTGGTCAGCAAGCGTCACTGGAGCAACAGTTTTCTGGTTGATCTTGTGGCGGTGGCAGCACCCGTGTTGCCCACAGTGGCATGGCTGTACTCACGGCATGGTGTGGATGGAAGTGCTCCTGTGTACAACATCGCTGCTTTGATCAGGGGTTGCTGCGTCATGGGATTACATTCTCTTCGCCACGTCACTCGCAGGCCAGATGTGTAATGGCCACCGACCCGCATGAACACACCTGTCCTTCAACTAAAAGCACTTAGCATCTGCTTACGAGTATTTGTGTACTTTTCTTTTCCAACACTTGGGCATATCAATGCAGTTATTTTGGATTTGTTATTTTGCACTGTTGGTTATATGAAAGGGATAATTTATTAAAAAGGTATTATTTATTTTCTTGATTTATTTGCAGTATTACTGGTCATCTGGTTAGATGGTTAAGTGGTATCATGTCCTGTGCTGTTCAATAGCGCTCCCTGTTTTCGGGTGTTTTTTTTTGTTTAAAGTGAGTTTGAGTTGTAGATGGAATGTTATTTGAGTTTATGATATTTCAAGTTTATGACTTCAATGTCATGTGGTGTTCAAAAACAAACGTTAAAATGTCAGCCAAAGCTTCTATGTATTATTTTCACGTCATGGTTTTGTGAAGATGTTTTCTCCTGGGAGTATATCTCTTTAAAATACACTTTGTATAGCAAGTTCAACACTGATGCTTCTAAAATATTGACACTTAATATGTGCCTGAGCTATGTGCAATACTGGTAGTTTACATCAAATGTCCTTGTATATTTATTAAAGCATGATAATCGCACATGTCTTTGTGTTTTTAAGGGCAGCACAAAATGTAATAAAGAACCAAGAAGACAACTCTGACCTATATTGCCATTGCCTGTCTCCCTGAATGTACAATGTATTGTTCATTGCTCAAACTAAACTACCTAAATTATACAAGTTGCAGGAGATCTAAAGGCACAAAGATCACGTGTGTTGTACATGTATTCTTCCTTCACATAAGTAAAACATGAATTATTAAGGAAATTAAGGAAAATATTGTCTTCAGTCTGAGCCCAGTGCAACAATGCACATTTGCCTGTTATGTAAAGGCTGTGTGTTTTCAAATATCTCTTGGGCTATGGTGATGACAAGTTGGTGTTAGAATCTACTTTACTACTTTACACTGATACTTTAAAAATGGATTTATTGAGAACACCCTGGTGCTTTAAAATGGATTTCCAGGCCCTGAGACCAATTTAAAAACTGGTTCATTGCTAGAGCAGTGTCTTGAGCAATCATCCACTTGGTGTGGAAAAAATTGATCACTATTGACCATATTCACATGGTGATGGTTCTTTTGTCATCGAGAGGGGCATAACAAAAGTGTGAATATGGTCAATTATTACTAGGAACCTTTTGGTACACAACAGACTTTCTCTCTGCCATATGGTGGTCTGTCATCAGTTGCATAATCGTGACCTCTTAGTTCATGATAGTGATGACAGACTAATGAATCATCCCACATGCTGTAATCTCTGAGGCCCCTGGTCTGTTGGTGAGCAGTAGAAAGTAGATTGAGAGGCGGGGTCAAGGATGGTTTTAAAAGAAAATTGAAACCAGCTGACAATACACCAGTAGGCCTATTTCTAATGTGTAAGTTGTAGGCTATATCAAAAAGAAAAGTACGCACATCTCTAAAGAAAAAAACGTACAGGTGCTGAACCAAAAAGTAATACGTATAAGAGAAAGAAGTAAGGTCTGCACACTGTGTAGTAGCTCCCAGGTATTTATTTGTGATGACAACGTTTCGACCCCTTTATGGGTCTTCGTCAGGTATTATACCTGACGAAGACCCATGACCCATGACCTGACCAAGACCCATAAAGACCTGGGAGCTACTACGCAGTGTGCGGACCTTACTTCTTTCTCTTGTAAGTTGTAGGCTATGTCACTGATTCTCACATATTCATATATATTATTCATATATGTTTCACCAATCTTAATTTGAAGTGAATAAGAACATGTAGGTCTCCCCGTTCCAAAAACCTGATGACGTGTTTAGGCTCTGAGGGTCTGTCAGGAAAGCATGCCTTGAGACAGGTGGTGGTGACAGTGGCAAGATTAAAGTTTAAATTAAGATTAAATCAACACCTAAGCCCTATATACTTTGTCCTAATAGCAAATATTGCTCACAAGTTTGTAGATATAATTGAGCTATTTTTGACAATGACATGCCCAGAATAGGCCAGGGTTAATTTGGTTTATATGGAAATCAGGTCATTCAGGCATTTCATGAAACCACACAGGGATGTTTCATCTTGTACCCTGATGAACACAAAACCTAAATTATGCTTAATCTTTATCCATCACTGTGACAGCAGACAGATAGTAAAAGGGGATTCAATTTATTGTTTGTTGAAAATGAAATGTGCAGAATAAAAAAAACAATCCCTTTGATTTAACAGAACATGCACCTTTTACCATAATGCTAACTGATAACAGAAGGCAAAAGAGCATTTTCAAAACAAAACAGAAAAATGAAGACAGTTGCCATTAATTCCTGTGAGCCTCCCTTCAGTTGATTCTTCAACTGATTCATGCATAAGTCTGTTATTTTACAGTGCATATTGCAAATTAAGATTCTTGACATTTGGAATGAATCATTCAATAGATTAACTCGATATTTTCATACAAGTACTGTTATTGTATCATTCGGCAGACTATAAAAACACTGCGTCGTGAGTGATGGAACAAGTCCTGAAGACACAGAGCGTACGGTAATTTCTACCTAAAACCCATTTTCCTTTCAAGTACAGGACTTTGTTTCCATGACAACTACAGCTCTCTGACTAGAAACGGAACCATTCGGTGCGTAAAAGGCTGTTAAGTCGCATCACTTGAGCCGTTACCATAGTTTTTTTCTTTTTTTCCATGAGAAAGAGCAACACATGTCATTTTCCATCCCTTCCCAACTTACAGATCGAAAAGCTGTACTGCAAGCAGCTGACAGTACACAAGACTGCAGCAAGATTTTACAGTCATGTTTAAAAAAGAACAGATGAGAGGGTAAGCCTGTTAAGTATAGTTGTACTGCATATTAAAAGGAAGGGTTAGGACTAAATAGTTTGATTCAACACCAAAGACACAGGACAGGAGCCTGGCAGATCAGCAGCTATGCAGTTACCATAGGAACACATAGCCAACTATTATAAGGCTATAAATTACAGTCTCTGTTATTTCAAGACCCTTCATTTCAATGCGGAATTCCAGTGTAATACAAGATACACAGTACAGGGAGGTACATGGAATATCAAACAACATCAATAAGAAAAATGTGACTTCAATGAAGAGAAATTAAATTAAAAAAAGCAACAATGATCAAGCAAAAAAGGGATGTCACTGATATACAGTGAATTAAGCCTGATTTATACTTTGTCGTACAATGGTGTCACTCTGAAAATAGATTACAAGGTCACTGTAGAGCGGCTATTTTCAGGCAAGTGACGTCATCGTACAATGGAGTATAAATTAAACGTTACACTCCTTTGTCTTTAAAGATTATAAATAAGACAAATCAAATAACTTGCACTCCCCATTAGGGAGTACTATAGGTACCAGTTTATTTACAATTGTTCCTGGAAAACCCGCAAATAGAATTTGTGTAACTTATCTAATAGATGAAATCAGAAACTTAGTAGTTGTGTTTAATGCTGCTGTATCTTTGTTTTGTTTTTTTGGTGCAAGATACATTTGCATTATACAAAATACTGAATCCCCTTTAGACCAGAATGACCTAAAGTCTTGCCACATCAAGTGCACCAGTTGCATTATCTGCCCACCAGACAGCTAGCTGTACGGTAAGTCAAATTCACAAGTGCTTTCGCATTGCTATGGCAAAACAACAATGACTAAAATGGCTGCTAGGGGAAATCATTTGGTGGAGGATGACATCGGCTATAAGATCAGTGGATCCTGGATTCCTGGTTGCTTTTGTGACATCAGGGTCGAGTTAATGGTTGAATGAATGTTTTTTTCTTCCTTCCACAAGCTCAACATTGAGCATTATTAAAATGTTACGAGAGCTTAACAGCAATCTTTTGCTCCTTCTTCATCATCCTCTGGGCATCTTTCTCCATCTTCTTCCTCTGCTGCTCCATGGAACGCTTTTCTCGGTCTGCCAGCTTCCCTTGTCTGAAAACAAACAAACAAACAAGCAATGTCACCAGTCCACAATGCACTAGAAGCTCTCAGCTTCGGAGTGTTTTGTTGATGGTCTGTATTCTATTTACTTGCAACCACTGCCACCTGCTGGCCATAAAATTAACCTACAGACTCCAAATAAAGTGTAGTGTGTGTGTGTGGGGTGGACTATGAATAGGTCAGTGTGATCTCTTGACATGCCATTACCTGAGCACCTCCTCTGCCATCCAGGTTGCATCAGACTCCTCCTCCCAGGCGTTTGCATCCTCCTGCCAGGTATCTAGTTCCCCCAACTCAGCCTGTTGAATTAATAGTAAAGAATATGACAATAATAACAATGCCACAGCCAGTATTCCAGTTAATTTACTAAACTAAAAGGTTTGCTTTTGTTGTACATTCTCAAAATCTACGTCAGTGGCTGAGAAAGACATTTAACATTGACGTGCGCACAATATTTAGGTGCCTGCTCTTCCGGTTACCTTTCCCTCTATTGCCATTAAAATATCAATAAAATAAGTCCTGGATCATTTTAAAGCAAGCATTGGAGCTTGGTCTAATATTACTGCATATATATTACATCTGGATTCTCTGTGTGGAACCTGCATTTCCAGGGCGGATTAAAGAATGGTGATAAACCTGTCACATATTTGCATACTGGGCCCTGATTGGTGTCCCAGTCCCACACACGAAATCCAATAACTTCCAGGAAATGACTAGCAGTACTAGGCCAAGCTCAGTTGTCAGAAGGTAAAGTGTGACTCACAGAGGGTGGCTGCGTGAAGGGCATCATGTCCTGCGTGGCTGCCAGCCGGCTGGAGAAACCTGCCGAGCCGTCAGGTACAAGGTAGTTCAGGGGTTCCCGCTTCTTCAGCACAATCTGTAATAGAAATGTACAACCAGAGACCAGGACCAGAAGTGTTGAGGTTAGGAAGGGACAGTCCATTAAAAGGAGATCAAGATCTGCTAATATTTAAACTAAGCAGGTTGGTCATAAAATGACTCCATGACCTTATTTTGGTTTATCAGAAAATACAAGTGCACTCATTATTACAAGTCAAGGGAAAAAAAAATCATGATTCCTATATTTTCTACTATTCTCAATCAGTTCACACTTTTCAAAAAACGGAATTAATACATTTGCTGCCGGTAATGTTGGCTTGCCTGCCCATCTTATAAGTAGTGTAGGGCTGGAGCAAACGAATATTTTGATAATCTGACGGGTGGCTGGCCTCCCTTAGAGATAGGGTGAGAAGTTCAGTTACGCGGGAGAGACTTGGAGTAGAGCCGTGCTTCTTCACCTGGAAAGGAGCGAGCTTAGATGGTTCGGGCATCTGGTTAGGATGCCTCTCGAGCGTCTCCCTAGGGAGGTCCTCGATGCACGTCCCACTGGGAGGAGACCCCGGGGCAGACCAAGGCGCAGATGAAAGGATTACATCGACTCGCTGGCCTTGGACCGTCTCGGGATCCTCCAGGAGGAAGTCGCTAATCAGGAGAGGGAAGTCTGGAGCTCTCTGGTGGAACTGTTGCCCCCACGACCCGACGGATAAGCGGGTGAAGATAGATGGATGGACACTCCAAGGTGTTCTTTATTGCCATTAATGCACTTTTGCGATACCTTTTGGAACTCTGCGAGTTCCTACGGAACCGCAGGTGTGCATTGATGATGATAAAGAACATCCTCTTGTGTAATATTGCTTAAATAAAGGAGACAATAAAGATGAAAAAGACAAGAAGAAGACAGAAGTACCTTCTGTGTTTTCCTGATAGTCGGCGTCATGTCTTTGAAATAGTCAGGTTCCTCTTCTCCCTCATCGGTTTGAGCGGCACCGTTGCCACCCTCGATCTTGATACTTGTTGGAGCGTCTTCATCCCAAGAGCTCCATTCCTCAATCTCCGGCTGTACAGACTAGCAACAACAATGTATGGCATTAAAATTGGACAGGACCAACATTACTTTAACATCAACCATTTCCCTAAAATGAATACTCTTGAAAACAATGCAAACGGCCTGGTGGATTGAGTAAGTAAGATACGGTAGATTCAAATGAATACACTTAATGGCCAGTGTCAAATTTCTCTCATAAAACTGGCACTGTGCCAAACTACAGTAGATTAGATGTGGGTGGGGTAGCCAGCTGATTAACTCCTTTGGTGCCCTCTAGTGTTAGCGTTTGCACACATAGCCTTGGCCACGGTCCAGGCTCATTTATTTTCCTTCTTTCATTTCCGGGTCATTCAGTGACGTGGGTAATGATCATGTGATCACACTGAGCAATAGCATTAGCTCACACCCCTTGGATATCAGTACAAACAGTTACATTTGCGCAGCGATGCGATACAAACGAACAACTGAATTACGATTGTTGGGATGCACGGCAGCTCACCACGGACAGCGATTGAAGATTTAGAGATACAGCGCGTTGAAAATGTTGTTATAATAGAATCTCTATGGAGGTCGAGTTACAAATCCCATAGTTGGTGGGGACAATGGCTATCAACAGCAAACGGAGCAATGCTACAAGGTAAATAGACGGTCGCCGCTTTGATATATAAAGTAAACGGTTATTTACGAACGCGTTAGTAAAAAGCATATTGAAGTACTTATAGCTTATCTACGATTTGGATCGTAGAAAGCAAAAAAGAAAGTTAAGAATACTAACCTGTTTGGGTACAGATGAAGAGAAATCCACAGTGGTTGGGAGGGTTATCTGATCGCCACTGAGTTTACGTCCCCTTCCAGTCCTGTAAAAATACATGAAGAAGATCATTCATGATCATTATAATGAAACCTTGACCAGTGGGTTCCAACCGTAGGGTTTTCAACTAAAATGGGACCCTGTGTCCACACAGACCCTATTTTATTTGGTCACCAGTTGGAGTCGATTATTTTGGATTATCAATTTCTAAGTAACGAGAGCAACTACTACCGAAGATATTTTGCCCGAGTTACATAACTGCAAGGTAACTACACAAGTCCCTGCCTACCACCACAGAGGTTGTGGGTTCGAATCCGATTCCACAGTGGTGCATCCGGCTTTGTTGGGTGTCTAGGTGAACAAAATTGGAACGTGTTTGGGGAGGGAAGCCGGACGGGGAGAGTGATAGCGGTCATTGCACGTACTCCTACACCCCTGGGGAGGCAACGGTCAGTAGGGAGTGTTTGGTCCTCACTGGCAGTAGGATACAACAGCAGTAGTAGTGACAACTAGGGATGGGTATCGACATATCGTTAGGATTTTTATAAGTCAGTTTCAGATTCTGCTCATCGATTACGACTTTCCTGTTTGGATGTATGGGCTGTCAATGGTTGGTGTTGGAACCAGATTCAACAAATTAAAAGTTTAATCTACAGTAGAGTTGCTTGCGGCTGTGGTAACGCCTGGCATATACAACAGTATAACAAAAACACAACAACAAAAACACTGTTGCTGCTGATTTTTAAGAGCATTCTGACAAGCTTACCTGCATATCAATCTTTTGAAGAAGGAAAGCAAACTGGCTAGACATGTGCAGATCTTGAAAAGGCGGAATTGCGTGATGGCCATAATGAAATTAAGCTGGTGAAAGTGATAAGAGAAAGATATTGACAGAATTGGTTAGAAAGGCCTCTTGCATGCATTCCTTTACAGTCACTTCACTGTGAGTGTGTGTTGCAACGTGTGTGTGTGTGTGTCACTGTCACATGATATTGGGATGTTATGTTGTGAATCTTTATGTATTCTTCCAAGTTCATGTTGAAGTGTATGTCCTAGTTAAAGTGTTAACATTGCGTCATTAGACATTAATACTTTACAGAAACAGACCAGACTACATAGTTTAACCACTTATGTCCTCTGGGATATCCGACAAAAGCAAATCTACAAGCTACAAGGCGTTGTGAGATTGTAGATTAGCTATTTTCAGTAAACTTTCAAACAAAAATATTACACACACAGTCTACATGACTTTTAATTGCACGATAGAATCAGGAACGCTTGTTCATATTTGTGTGTGTTATAGAAGTGGTTCCCCAGCTAAATGATAGTTTGGAACCAAATGGACCCTTATGCCTGGGTCTGTAACTCAGTGTGTACAAATGGATCCATTTGTTCACTCTCAGAGTTAAATCAACATTGTTACAATATAAAGTGGGGGTCCCAGGGATAGAAAATGCCATTAAATGGGTGTCCGTAGACTAATGCATGATGACAAACTGGGGGGAACGTTATTGAAATGAAACGGGTTGAGAATCTCTGCTCTTATGGGGGTCCCTGGCATCTCTTTTCAAATGGGGGTCAGTTTGGGGGTCCTTGACATGAAAAAGTTTGGGAAGGAACCACCACTTACAACAGACATGTAACTCACCATGCACGGTGTTCAGATCCAGGATGCAGAACAGATGGCTGGATGGCTTGGCTTTCAGACACTGCACGTATATACACAGCGAAACGAAACGAGCTCATCTATTATGGCTAACAGAGAGGCTTGCTAACTTAGCTTACAGGCAACCATCATCATCACGTCTTTGTTTTCCACAACACTCGTCATTTGAGGACGCATTTGAGACAACTAGGACTATTGCAAATGTGCTACGTTGCGAGCATAGAGCCGTACAGCTGCTATAACTCCAATGCCATGTCATAATAATAAACCTGCCTCGAGCATGAACCTGCTGTCTGTCTGTCTGTCGTCGCTCGTTCACGGGCTCATGGCTGCCATCTTTGAACTGAGAGCGGAAACAGGAACCAGAGTACACACACACACGGAAGAAGGAAAGGACAATATACGTCAGTGGTTCCCAAACTCTTTCACGTCAAGACGGAGACCCCCAAATTGACACTAATTAGCCCGAGGAATGGGGGTCCGCGGGCTAATTAGGAGTCAGAGACCCCGCATTTAATGGCATTTCTATCTCTGTGACCCTAATATTGTAAAATCAATGTTAATTTTATTTAACTCTGAGAGTATTTGTACACATTTGCACACTCTCTGAGTTACAGAGTTCCAAACTATCATTTAGCTGGGGACCCCCTGGAACTCCCTCAATGGGGGTCCCCGGCCCCCACTTTGGGAACCAGAGTTAATTTTTCTTTATTTGGACTCTTGGAGTGCACATCAAAAATGTGCACAAATATATTTTTCTGCTTTTCACAAATGTTTTCACAATGTGTCTATTGTGATATTGGGTAAGTACGTCAAATGTCGTTTAATTCTAATTCCGAACCCTGTTTTAGTATCATGACCCCCCCATTATTTCTCCCCACATGGTAGAGTCTAAAATGTGACCATGAAGACGTGTTCATCTGGTGTTCCCGTAATCTTTAGATTAGATGTGCAGGCAGTCAGTGACGCATTCATTCATTGACACATTTATTACAGGTTAATACGAATAATAAACTTGTACCGTTCCAATACGAACAACATAGCGAATTGTTCATGAGTACATTTATGACTCATTATTTATGTGCCCAAATTAAGTAAACAATAACGTGCAAGTATTCTACCACCCGTTTATAGGTGTTGCGTTACGGTAGTACCCGGCATTCGCCTCAGTGGCGTGACAGACAGAAAGTAAACAACAATAGACTGCAGTGAAAAACTAGTTTAATTTCAGTTTCACTGACACAATGGAGACAGTAGAACCAAAACTTATCCTTGTGTTCAGTGGGAAGCGAAAATCCGGGAAAGATTACGTGACTGATTTAATTCATAAACGGTAATAAGTTGACTATGTGTCAGTTAAACACGCTGGCTGTCTCCAGTGTTATGTTGTGTTTGTGTATATTGATTTATCTCTGTTATATGTGTCATTTAATTTAGACCGTTTGTGTGCATTGATGAACGGTGTCTCTTTCAGACTTGGTCCTGATGCATGCTGCATCCTGCGTCTTTCTGGTCCTTTGAAGCAGCAGTATGCGCTGGTGAGTTGAAGGGTTTCAAAAGTGTGTGTGTGTGTGTTTTTGTGTGAATAAATGATCATGTTTGTAACCTAGTGTCAAATATTGAATGTATGGTAGCAGGTAGCCTGATATTTACCTACTTCTTCTGCCATAAGATCAAATCTCATCAGAGCATCACCTACCTGGTCCTACACTGTCTCCATCTCAGATGTCCTACTGTCTGTCGCCTACACTATCTCCATCTCAGCTTTCCTACTGTCTGTCTCCTACACTGTCTCCATCTCAACTTTCCTACTGTCTGTCTCTCCTACACTCTCCATCTCAGCTTTCCTACTGTCGGTCTCTCCTACACTGTCTCCTCACCTTTACTACTGTCTGTGCCAATTGAGAAATATTAAGGGGAATTGATTTTCCAATTAGATATTTTTTTAATTGAAGTGAAATGTTTATGATTCTTAACATGTGGCAACTGTCTGTTCATGTGTAGGAACACAGTCTAGACTTTGGGGAGCTACTGGGAGCAAGTGAGTATAAAGAAAAGTACAGAGCCGATATGATACAATGGGGAGAGAGACAGCGAGAAAGGGACCCGGGATTCTTCTGCAGACTGGCCACTAGAGGTGCCCAACAGCCTGTCTGGGTAAGAGAACAGGACACACAAGAGATTAGAATTAAACATTTTATGATATTATTTTCATCTATCCTCCCTAGCAACAATGCATGTGATGCGACAGGAGACGTTGTAAACAGTTCCACATCAGATCTTACATTACGCTGACTTCCATGATGCCGTCCCTCCCAGATGATCAGCGATGCTCGGCGCCTGTCGGATGTGCAGTGGTTTTGGAGGGAGTACCCCAGTCAGACCCGCTGTGTCCGAGTGCACGCCTCACAACAGACCAGGGCGGATCGAGGCTGGGTCTTCACTGCTGGTTTGTAGAATCTCTGCAAAACCTAAAATATACTTAGTTGGCTGGGTCCCCCACGCAGCTCTATACTAGGCCTGCTAGTACCAAATCTGACAAAAATGGCTGATCTACAAGCCTACAACGTCTGAGATGAATATACTTAGTATAACAAAATGACAGTAGTTCAGAATCTATGGTAAACAAAAATAAATCCTTTAATGGATGTGCTTTATTTCATTCATTTAATTTATGGTTGGAAAACCCATGAGGTTAGTTGTCTCTACTTTCCTCGAGACAACTCACCCAGAAAGTGCAGACAACCCTGGGTTTTTTGGGTGAGTTGTCCAGTATTCCTAACAACCACTGCAATGCTGTGCGTTGTGAGCTTGTACAGATCTGCTATTTTTGGCACGTTGTACAACTTAAGCATAAAGCCAGTGGCGGCCTTATATATGTTTCAATCGTTTCAATTGAAACGGGCCCCGAGCCTCCAGGGGCCCCCCGAGTTTCTACATTTTTTTTAGAATTTTTTAGATTTCTTT
>OOFJ01136051.1:0-10628 GCA_900323375.1 Benthosema glaciale | reverse complement strand
ACTTCTTGCCATTCTTCTCGACAACTTCGCCCCCGCTTTCTTCATGGCCCGCCAGCATCCCACCCAGCATCACAAAGTCCGCTCCCGCACCTGTGAGTCAAAAGGCCAATTTAATTGTGAGACGATGGGGTTGTTTTAATGATATGCTGCGTTATATTATGTATGGAAGGATAATTAGCAGTGTTATTTTTGGATTTTGAAGTGCTAATCCTACCAAAAGCCTTTGAGACATCTCCTGGGCAAGTACATCCTCCATCCTACCACATGAAACAGAGAGAGAGAGAAAGTGTACTGTTTCAGTATTGGTATGCATTTACTTTAGTATATTTAAACCAAATGTAGAATGTGCAGCCCAAAGAACAACATCATGTTGAACATTCTTGGGGTCATTACTAATTTGTAACAGATAAATAACAGATAAATAGTGTCTGCATGATAGAGTCCCACTGACAGAGAGCTAACAGACCAGACCAACAAACCACACCTGACTGACCTTTTATGAAGGATACTGTAAGACTATGCTTAAAGTGGTCTAGTGGTCTCTAGACTGATATTGAAAGTGGTACAAATACAAGCAATGTTTGTTTCCAAAAAGGAGTGGAGAATGATCTGTGTGTACCATACAGTAACCCATCCCAGTCAACTGGGGAACAACTCCAGTTGTTATGCCACTACTTTGGTCAAGGGCACTGTCAGGAGTGCTTAGCATGCATGTCCTTTGGTGTGGGAGGAATAGGAATAAGTAAAATAATAATAATAGAAAAAGTATGAATAGGGATTTAGATGCTCACAGAGATGATGTGACCGCTCAGGCCATGGGCGGCATCTGCACACTCGATCACAGCGCTGAGCTGAGGGTACCCTACCCCTGTCTTCTTACGTGTGGTACACACTGAGCCTGGCCCGATGCCTACTTTGATGATGTCAGCACCAGCCAGGATCAACTCCTCCACCATTTCCCCGGTCACCACATTCCCTGCCTAAGGGAGGAAAGAAATATCAAAACGATGTGATACGATGAAACTGCATTAGTGTGAGTGACTGGGTGTTAATGGGAGAGTGAATCAGTGTCTGAGTGAGTAAAAAAGCCAATATGATTGTTTGCGAGGGTTTGTATGGGTGTCTGCTACCATACTATTATTACAGCATGCAGTGCAGCCACTGACCATTATAGTGTGTGTTGGGAACTTTTGCCTGACGTCTTTGACAAACTGCACAAAGTGTTCAGAGTAGCCGTTGGCCACGTCCACGCAGATATACTGTAGCTGAGGCACGGCCGCTATGATGGCTGAGATCTTCTCAAAGTCTCCATCGCCGGTTCCTGTGCTGATTGCTACGCTCTGACAGCCAAAGAGAGACAGACCGGGAGGCAGGTTAAGGGAGAAGAAAGATAGAAAGATAATGAGAGAGTCACTAGTAGTACTATGTAATCTTGAATTAAAAAATACCGGGACAATTTCCATCCAATACATGTCATATTACAGTAGTTACCTGGACACACTCTGGATGTTTTTCTGCAAACTCCTTCCAGTCATCCACAGAGTAATGCTTGTGGATGGCGGTGAAGAGAGTGAACTAGTAGAGGGAGAGAGAGATAACAAGAGTTGGGGTACTGTAATTGAAAGGACAATGTCCTGAGTAACTTAAATCTGCACTCTAATCTGCTAAGTTGTTTCACATAAAATGTTATCATATTCTACACAAAAGTGGGTTTTGCTCTATTTGAGCAAATAAGCAACTTGACTTGTCGAGCACAGATCCTGCATAATGCCATATGTACATGGATCTATACATTTGGGCTTCCTTTTTGAGAGCCCTGAGGGGGTGTCTTTAACACGTAGAAATATGGCTGCCTTTAAGACTACATTCTGTAAAAAGGTTTTTATACTGCATGTAGATGCGTCAGCCTACCTTGTGCAAAGCTAGAGCCATCTCAAATGTTCCCACAGTATCCATGTTGGCAGCGATGATGGGGATACCTCTGTAGCTGCCCTTTGAGTTCCTGAAGGTGTAGCTCCTCAGGAGGTCAACCTACGAAGAGGAGAAACAGGCATGTGAACTGTAGGATAATATGAACTTAACCTGGACTATAAACGAGTAGTGCTAGTGTCCTGTATCATTTCGAATCTCTACTTTTGCTACATCATTGACTGATTGATTGATTGATTTTTTTATTCACAGCTTGGGGATTTACAGTACATTTACAGCACAACTCAATACAAGACTGAAAACTGTGAGTGGATGACACCATAAAGCATTTCTACTTGTTTACAATAGGGCCCAACATGTTCATTTCATCAAGACATATAGAGACATACAAATATTCTGTTTAGCCAAAAGCAATTAATTATAGTGGAGGTAAAAGGAAAAGAAAAATATACAAAGAGGAGAAAAAGGGGTGGGTGGGGAATCATATTTTACAGTGGCCAGTTTGGAATTGCAGCCAACCGTAGGTGCCCTTTGAGAGTGGTTTTGAAGGAGTCAAGGGATTCCCATGTCTTAATGACTGTTGGTAGGGCGTTCCACATTTTGGTGGCATAGGAGTGAAAGTAATTTAGTCCCTTGTTTGTGCCGAATCTGGGTTGCACATGGTTTGTTGAACTCCCTCTGGTGTTGTGGGAGTGGACTTCATTGACATTAACAAAGTATTTAGACAGGTACACAGGTATTTTGGTAGAGTATAGAATCTTGTGGACTAGAACCGTCCATTGCAACATGCTGTACTCTGTCGTCAACCCTAAGCCATTCCAGCCTGTTAAAGTGGGCATCATATTCTGCAGTCTACAAGATGGCAAGTGAAAAACGCAAAGCGATTAACGTGACACCATTTGCATGACAACACACTTATAGACTAAAAGGTCTTCTGACCGGGTGGGCTATCACTACAAGGCAACTAGGCAGTAGCTCAGTCCATGAACATGTATAATTAACACTGTATTACATACTCCGAATCAGTCATTAATGGATAGTATAGTGTAGTGTAGCACTATAGAAACACAACATTGTGACTGACACATACCTCACTGCGAGACTTAAGTGTGCTCCGCTTAGGCCGAAGGAGCACATCCTTGAAGTCCAGTTTGATGTCATTTTCAATGCGAGGCATTCTTCTTCTGCGTAAAGGATTCAATGTGTATCTGTTGGAGGGATTAAAAAATGTTAGATCATCTCTTTGCCTCATGAGTATAACATGTACTTTTCAAGTCAAATCTCCTTTCAGCAGCATAGTGAAAGAGAAAGCATAGACCCCAGACAAATTATTTCTTCCCTGTCCGCCTGCTCCCCCACCCACCACCACTAACAGCACCACCATTCTCTCTCGATGAATTGAATACACCGACAGCAGGAGTCAGGACCACAATGGAAACAAGCCCTCAGGGCTTTTTTTTTGTTTGTTTTGCTATCCTTAGCACCATTATCGTACCACTATTTGCAAACTGTTAATAAAGTATTCAGCCACTCAAACATCTATCTCTTGTTTTATATAATCAAAATGACAAGAAACAAGACAGTCAGTATTTGGCCTACTGTATATACTCTGGATTTTGTATAATAAGTGTATAAGAGAAGAACAAGAGATACATAACACATAAAACAATTACATTGTTGTTTTTATGTAATAACCAGTTTTCTAAAAAATTACAAATGCCAGTTGTTTCTCAACAACAAATCAAAATATGCTGCAGACAGTAGTAGCCTACAGTAGCCTAATATCTGAGCTCATCTGACAGCACGAACGAGTTTAGTCGGCCCGTCAAACATCAAGATCATATACCACTCAATATGGTCCAAATCAAATACCTGTAAACCGCATCATTACGCCGTATGTAATACTACGGGCAGAAATCTGCCAAACATATGTATATAATGTTTTAATAACGGCAAGAGAGGAACAACTTACCTTTATAGGTTATGAAGCGAGCTGAGCGCTCTACACTCCTCTACCAATGTCCAATGAGTGTAAGGGGGAATGTTAACGGGGACGGACCTACTGGGCTGTACTGGCTGACACATTATTGTAGTTCCCGTAGTACACCCGTAGACGGAGAGTCAGCGAGAACTACAATCGTGTCGTTTTACGGCCCTGTCCGACGGTAGAATATCAGTGTCGTAAAGCCCGGTTATCCCTCTCATAGACATATATCTATGATCCCTCTTAGCTAACCATTTAAAACGGCACTTCGTTTGCTTACCGTGGGACCATGTATTAATATAGATAACATTTAAAATGTATGTTTAAATATATTTAAAATGTATGTTGGAATTAAATAGATGAGACAGCAAAACCATTATAATAAACCCGAAATCAAACTGCGGAACCCTTGAGCTCACGCAAGGATCTGGTGGGATTCTTGAGGAGTGGGACACAAGACGTAAACGCTAGTGGTGACATTTTCAATTTTAGGAAAGAAATGAAATACAATTTCCTTACCAGCACCGATTTATAACTTTGTAAACAAATCAAACATCGACCCAAATCTACTGCACAGACACACAATAGATTTTTGGAGAACAAAGAAGTCATCATCATGTTGATTAAAGTGAAGGTAAGGCGATTCTAAATGCTGTGATCAGTCATCGTAAACAAGGGGGTAGTATAGCCTGACACTCACTCAGCCTTAATTTTAATTTCGTTTCGCCAGAAACGAATTTCCAGCCAGGGACAGGCTAAGGGGGTATTCTATTCATTATTCAGGTAGCCTAAATAAACCAGGGCTCTGTTTTATTTATTTTCTTTACACTTCCAGACACTTACTGGCAAGGAAATCGAGATTGACATCGAGCCCACAGATAAGGTATGCTATGTTTCTTTTCCTAAATGGAGCCGAACCAGGCTCATCAACAATCTGCCTTTGACGACTTTTTGTTATTTTTTTCCATTAAGGTGGAGCGGATCAAAGAGCGGGTCGAGGAAAAAGAAGGCATCCCTCCTCAGCAGCAGAGGCTGATTTACAGTGGCAAGCAGATGTAAGGCTGAGATTCCATTGTTGTAGATGAGTTAGTAAAGTAGGCTTATACATTGAACAGGATATGTCAATGGAAGTAGATAACTGGTAACAACAAAGAACAGTTGGAAAGGGCCCCCGACTATAGTCGTTCTTCATCTTCAGGCAGCATTGATTGTCAAAACCAAAAGTATCAAACCCAAAATGTTAATCCGCATGTAGGCTATATGCGTGACACACATTTCTGTATTGTATGCAAATTCCACCACCCCACCCCACATACTGTACATTTGGAAGGACCTCAGTCATCCTGTCTGTCACCACCTCTTCTCAGGAACGATGAGAAAACGGCAGCAGACTACAAGATCCAGGGTGGCTCTGTTCTCCATCTGGTCCTTGCACTCCGAGGAGGAGAGGAGGTCCTCCACCCAGTCAGAAGCTTCTACTCCATGACTGCGTTGTAGCTATCGCTACCTGAAACCTGTCGTAGCCTCTGTCTTAGTAGTGGTTGGAGGCGTCGAGGATTGGTTTGTTATGGGTTGCTGAGTAGCACGTACTGAGTTGATGCATTGGAGGTCAAAACAGTGCCACTGATTAAAGTTTTGCTATGCTGTGCTAATGGCCAAAATGTTTCTGCCTGCACGTTGGCAACCGACAGTAATGAAAACCAGACAGGAAATCCAAACTTAATGGCCATTGAGCAAGGCTTAAGTGGCTGCCTTAAATGCCCAAACTCTTGTTTATCCATGGCTCCAGGCCTGGGTCTTAGTTGGGTTAGTCTTGTCCTATTGAATCAAATTAAAACAAAGATTCTCCCATGGTGTTTTTTTTTATTTATTTTTTACTCTCTTTAAAGAGGTATCCTGGAAAAAACGGACACAGGTGCAGGGTTACTGATCTTGTAAAAATCCACTATTCAAACAATTTTTTCCACTGGACCATCTTCCTTGCTCTCTTTTACATATCTTCAGACTAGTATTGGATATATCAGCACAGAAGTAATTCCATATAGTTTCATCAGATCTGTGAAGACGTAATAACGAGATATAGGAAGTTTACAAAGTATGTAAGTAAACTAACAACCAATTTGTCTGAAGTTGTATACCGGTATTTAGCTAGTTCCTCTACACATGATTTTGGAATTTCGAATCATGATGTAGTTTTCTCAAGTAGAATGGTTGTTCTGCTTTTCTTTTAAATACAGCCTCCTGCTTATCAACCATGACTGTGTTAGCACTGAGCATGAATGATGAATGTTACCTCAAAAGATATTGCAAGAGGTATTGCCAATGGTGTAACGAGTTGGCTTGGAATACAACCTGTGTGTTCACATCAGGACACGATTGTTAATTTGTTATGTGACTCCATATTTCTCCCACTCCCAGAACAAACTGAAGGGTATTTTGAGATTAAGTTTACCATTCATTTTCAATGTCAATGATGAATAAGTTTGTCCTCTGTAATAAACTTATGGAGCTATTGAAATGAAATACCTGTATGTGCCATGACTACCATGTTTTTTGTAACCACTCCTACCCACTCTTTGCATAAAGGCAATGGTTTACAACACAATAATGCAAAATGAATGTAACTCACTTAGAGTAAGTATATATTTATTTTTGTCACCATTATGTACATTTACTTTTAAACAAAAATAGTATTAATGTTGACATAATGTTAAGTGGAATGTGCCTACAGTGGTAGGCTGCAGACAGCAAAAGACAACCTACAATAGAATAAATCATGTGACATGAACCAGCACAGAATACGTCCACAAAGTAGCACTTGTATCTGATGAGATGTTGCTGGGACTTGAAAACATATACGGTATTGATAGAAAATAATTTCCGGCCGTGAGAAGATAATAAAAGAGCTTCCTTCTACAGATACCAGAGGCTTGTTCTGGTCTGTATTTAAAGCAAGCTTATCAAGAACTGGGCAGCAGCAAGATAGTAGGGCACAATGGAAATATACTGGTTAAACTAGCTATTGCCACTAGCTAGAGCTAGCTAAGCTATTGAATGGGGGTAAGTCATAACTCGTGATCTTTGCAAAAGTTCAAATGGATGCCACCACATTCTGAGGTGAAAATAACTACTTGTGTAATGGTTATTTATAGTGAGACAATTTCCTGACCTGATCAATCCATGTTTATGGAAATATGAACCATACAGTAGTACATACTACATACACACACACACATCACATCAAAGATGAGGAAACCCTGCTATCCTTTCATCAAGCTACATTTTATGTGCATCTCTGACCAAGATATGACATTGCCTAGTGCCTACTGTTATCTATCTAGAGGTGGTGATGATTTATAAATGTTTCATAACATGTATGGGATTAAAGTTGTCCCCTGAGCAATTAATAACTAATGCCACAGGTTAAATATTTTAAGACAGAGTGGCAATCCATCAAAGCTCTTTGTTTTTGGCAGTGTGGGTGTTTAAAAAGGCAGTTTGAATGCTCTGAGAATTCCATAGTCGGTATACAGGAATATGTCTGTCTCTCTGTGTGTGTGTGTGTTTGTGTGTGTGTGTGTGTGTGTGTGTGTGTGTGTGCACGCGCGCGCGCACGTGCACATACATGTATGTAGGTAGGTCCATCTGATTCTACTCAACAACCTATACATATACTTATATACTGTATGTAACTCATTAGACAATATAGATGGAACAGATTAATTTAGGGGTGACATTTCAACCACTGCCAAGGCAGTTGCTAATATTGCACTCACATTTCTAGTGATGATGTACAATAAAAATAGTTGACTGGACCCCCTAAATAAAGCCCTACCAGTGTCCTCTGATATTTAAACACAGATCAGATATATATATATATAAGTTACAAAACACACATACTGATTCACAAAGACATCTTCATAAACAACACTAAAGCCTAATTCATAAGTATAAAATAGGCATAACTCCACAGACTTGACTTCCACATGAAAGACAATGAGCCCCTACAACTATTTTCCTCACAAGCATTCATGTGTCGGTGGTGGTATATTTGCTGCAGTGGGGTGCACAACATTAACAATACCACTAATATATTCTGCCTGCTAGTAGTCTATAGACTATGGTTCGTCTTGAGAAGGCTAACAAGCACGTCTGTGAAGCAGAACGAGAACGTGTCCGTTCTGTGCTTTAATGTGATCTTCTTTGCAGTCCTTGCCCCATGTTTGATTGTCTGTTTCTATGGGTAGATTGATTCAGTGGTGTCCAGTTTAAAAGAAGACCCGTTGAGTCAACGTGAGGTTTCAAAAAACGGACACTTTCTATTTTTGTTTCCTTTGACATAAAGATCTATTTAAAACAAAAATAAATCATCTCTCTACACCAATGATAACAACACTGCACTGATACCTACAGTACGCACAGAATATATATCATAATGCATTTGAAAACAACTGATTTTGCAGAATCCACCACTATTTGACAGGTACAAACCAGATCAAACATCAGTTTTAAGGTTAATACCTCTGCAGTTGCGGGAGAGAAAGATCCAAACGTTATTGGAAAAAACAAAACTATAACATATTAAAACTACAATAATAATAAAAACAAATGATATAAACAATTATGACAATTACAAAAACATTTTGGAATCACAGTCGTTTAAAAAAATAACATACAGCATTTAGTGTACTTGACATTGTGAAATAACTTGATCTGAATCGGATGTTTCGACAATCGAAATACAGCTTTGAAAGAAAATGTACAATGTGACAAACAAAACATTAATGAATAAACACAAAAGGTGTATCCACCACGGTAGAGTAAGAGTCTTTAAAAAAAGAAAGAAAAAAACAATGTTGCTCTTACAGTAGGAGTGTACAGGAGGTGTGTGGGGGAGAAAAAGTGAAGAAGAGGAGAGGATAAAGACAATGACAGTGGGGATGTATGTGCCAGTGGCAGGTGGGGTGGAGGGGCCATGTTATAAAGAATGACTAGCTTCCATTGCTTCTACTGAAGCTTCCATTAAACACCCCAAATTATAGCAAGAGAACTTGGTTGGAGTCCACCGTCCTCCAAACATCTCATGATATTTGGCACAGTGTGTCGCGATCGAGAGGATGCTGAAATCAAACGCAAACGCTATGAGGCACAAGTGTTTACCAGAGAATCGACCTAGCTACTAAGTCACCAGAATGACGTGCACGTGTCTTTGTGCATGTATGCACGGTGCGCGCGCATTTGACAGCATAACGTGTGTTTCTTTGGGGGCAGGTTCTGGCAAAAGACAAAAACGGTGTGTGTTATTAACAGTCCCCACACTTTTGCGTTTCTCCGTCCTCCTCCCGGGACAGAGGAGAGCGGGCCTCCTTCATCTCCTCGCCCTCATCTGAGGTGTCCTTAGTCTCTGCTGGGTACACCACCACGCACAGCTTCTGGCCCAGGTACGTCATCTTGTCTGGAGGAGGACAGAGAGAAAGGCAGACATTTAGGAGAGTTTTAGGACAGTCACAATCGGGAAGCTAAAGGAAGACACATTGGATCAACTATCATGGTAGTATTGTTATGAAATCAAATCAATCAAAATATGTCACACACAATCTCCCAAATGATTAACAGTACGAAACGATATTACCGTAGTTTTGTAAAATTATGTCAGGTACTGTAAGTACTTTATTTTTTTTTACAAAATGATTGAAATTGCCATGTTTAGCCAATTGCCTACATGTCATGCACACTTTACATCTGTGCCAAGTGCCTATAATAAAATGTTCCTGCCTATACTAAAATGTTCAATTGTTCCTGCTATGTATGCCTGACTTGTAGAAAAAGGAATAAACATGTATAAACCAGAACGGTCCTTTAAGTTTAAGACAACCATTCCTGTTTTTATATTCACGTGACAATGTTTTCTGAGGGGCGCTAGCCACTCCTATGCACAGGTTTGTGTGTAGGTGGTGTCTGTAGCACGGGATGTGATGATTTGATTGGTGATGAACATGGATTTGAACTCCTACGTATAATACGCTGTGCCCGAAAGCTGGACGTGAGACTGCGTTGACCTACCGACGAAGGCATCGAAGCACTGTGGCTTGTTGTCCCAGTACACTCCCAGGAAGTAGACAGGAACACCGGTCAGCATGATGGCCAGGCCAATGCCGCACACCACGGGCTCGGAGTAGAGTGAGAAGATGAGCAGGAAGGCCCAGAACAACAGGTAGATAACTGGCCAGATGAGGCTGATCTGTAGAGGACACAGATGAGAGATGGAAAGAGGAAGCAAAGCAAAGCAAAGCAAAGCAAAGTTCTTTGTTTACCCAGGGTGAATGGACTAAGCTCGAGATGCTTATTTACAGCCAGACCCTGCATATTTCATAGAACATTTCATGGTAGGGGTTCAATGCCTTGCTCAAGGGCACTTCAGCGGTGGTAATTTTAACGTGCCGGTCCGGGGATTCGAACTGGGGACCTTCCGGTATCAAGACCGCTCCCCTAACCGTTCGGCCACCGCTGCCCCAAGGGAGTGAGAGAAGGCAACATTCACTTGTATAGCCATGTTAAACAGGCCGAGGGTTAATAGTATCTTCAAACTGTTTGGAGGCTCAGATGCTTGGAGCTTGCCACATCAGGACAATTTAAACAGCGTCAGTTAAGTAATCTACCCTCATGTACATACCTGCTAATTACTAATTACACATCTTAGATTTTTCTCTTCGCC
>OOFJ01135980.1:0-14634 GCA_900323375.1 Benthosema glaciale | reverse complement strand
CGCCGCTTCTCCAGCGACGTGGCCACGCACGAGCCCAGCATGCGGTCCAGCAGCCAGTAGCACGGGAACACCAGGATCCAGGACAGGCCGTCCAGGAAGTTCAGACAGGCGCTGGGGTACGGGGACGTGTGGAGGACCATTTTATCGCTGATCTGTGTCTGGTCTGATTGGTCTGTTGGTCGGGTCGGGTCTGTCGGTCGGTCAGGTCGGTCGGTTGGTCTGTCTATAGCACTTTCTCTTACCACACAAACTGTCTATAGTCTTGATGACCTGAACATGGTGGGCCCTGTATAGTAAACAAGTAGAAATGCTTTATAGTGTCGTCCCACTCACAGTTTTCAGTCTTGTATTGAGTTGTACTTGAAATGTACTGTAAATGTACTTGAAATGTACTGTAAATGTACTTGAAATGTACTGTAATTCTCCAAGCTGTTAATACAGCTGTTAATTTTCAATCAATCAATCAATCAATCAATCAATCAATCAATCAATCAATCAATCAATCAATCAATCAATCAATCAATCAATCAATCAATCAATCAAAGTCTGTCTGTCTGTCTGTCTATCTGTCTCTTCTTCTAAAATAAAGGTTGGGGGCCGCTTCAAGATGGTAGAAACAGAAAACTAACTAAAACTAAAACTAAAACTCAAATCTATAGACCCTCATCCCCCCGACTCGGAGAAAGGTATACTACATGATTTAGGTGTTTCGTTTTTTTTTCTTCCCCCCTTTTTTGCTGCCGATCCTCTTGTCCTCTTCTCTTTCTTTCTCTCCGTCCCCCTTCAGTGCAGGCGTTGTCGTCTATAGGAAGGGTAGGGTGCTACTGCTACAGTCTCATGGTAGGGGGTTTCCATGTTGGTCGAGTACGTTTTGCTTCTCGAAGACGTATATATCTGAGATCGGAACTGCGCTGACGTCGTCAACAACACAGGATGGCTGTAGGAAACATCGTATACGCAGAATCTGAAAAGAGAGAAACGGGAAGAAAAGAATCGATCGTCAGCCTCCTGATGGCATCAAAAAAGGCAGATGTGAAAAGTGCAGCAGGGCAAAGGTTTTTCCGTGGCAAACTCGGTTCTTTGCTTGTAGTCATAGGGGAACCATTTTTTGGTTCCCCTATTTTTGGTGCTATATATTTTTGGTGCTATATATATATATAGCACCAAAAATAGGGGAACCAAAAAATGGTTCCCCTATGACTACGAGCAAAGAACCGATTTTGGTGCTATATAGCACCGTTTGTTTTTAGAGTGTACTCTCTCCCCAGGGTGGAGACAATGAAGTGAATAAGACAAAGAGTAGAGATCACTTGTGTGACAGTGAAGCGAGAGTGTATAGCCAGCGAAATGGACCACGTCAATTTCCTAATGTCTCCAAATGCTTGCGGATAAGTACTTCCCACACCACACGCTGTGTGCACTCACTGTCACAAATGAGCACAGTCTGTTGTCCTGACAGGATTTCCTGACGGGGCCGATCATTCAAGCACTGCATTAGTGTACTAACAGAGACGTTCACTATATGAAATGGTAACGTGCCTTTACAGTATTACACTGTAGTGCCTTTTCTCCAAAGCACTTACAATGTGCAGAGGAAACCATGCAAGGCACTTACAATGTGCATTATATTGGGCAACCTGCTTATCGGGAGCAGTTCGGGGTTAAGTGTCTTGCTCAAGGACACTTCCGACACTAAGCCAGTGATTTATTGAACCGGGAAGTAACTGTTGTGTGCAATTGCTGTTTGTGGACTACAGCTTGGCACAGTAGTTGCTGCCACACTTATCAAAAAAATCTGATTAAAAATAACTTTACCGCCTTCAAATGATGCCCAAGAAAGCCCTGCTATAAGCAGCCCCTATAGAGGAGAGGCCCCCACCACTATAGAGGCCCCCACCACTAGGGGGCCTCCGACAGCCAACAAACCTTACCCCTGTGGCAAACGCACATTGTGACTCAATAGTTTCTGTGTACAGCAACACACCATTGCAATGACATCTCCGTAGGAGAACTCCCTATATAATAGCGGGCCCCCATGGACCACATACGGTCCAAGCATGAACCAACCGAACATCGCCGATTCCTTTGTGTGTTGAGGGCCTACTGTATGCGGGGTAATTAATCACACCTGTCAATTAGTGTGTCCCTGCATCGGTTTCCGAGGCTAGCGTGTTCCATACTGTACGTATAACCAGCGTTGTCTCTCCACTTCGGAGTGATCCTTATGCTTCTTTCTATGCTATGAAGAGAAAGGAGTCCGTGTTGCACAACTGGTGATTTAATCACAAAGAAAACGTGATCAGCCAGGGTTCTAATTCTGTATCAACTGTCCGTAGCAAACAAACAAAATAATATATATATATCTTCCTCTGATTAGTGCGACCGCTTCCCTCTACACCAGAACAGAAAGTAAACATCAGCTATCCCATAATACTCCTCGCCAGCGCGCTCAGCCCGCCAACCCAGTCAAAGGAACAATCCCTTGTAGTTAAAGAAACATACCACCTGTGATATAATTATATACTTATAATTATATACCCTAGGGTTACAATTGTGTCCCTGGGTTTCCGAGGCTAGTGTGTTCCATACTGTACGTATAGGAAGTTTTCAACTGTTCAGTGCTGCAGTCAATGGCGCCTATTTGTGTACAGCAGTGGTTCCCAAAGTGGGGTCCAGGGACCCCCAGGGGTACCTGAGGGAGTTCCAGGAGGTACCTAAATTAGAGATAGTTAGGAATCAAATGGACCCTTGTGGGTCTGTAACTCAGAGAGTGTACAAAAAAATTGAACCCATTTGGTTCCATTTGTACACTCTCAGAGTTACAATAACAGTGGATTGGGGGTCCCAGAGATAGAAATGCCATTAAATGGCGGATGTGCATGCAGACTAATGCATGTCAAAATGGTGGTCCTTGAAATGAAAATAGTTGAAAATCACTGCTAAAAATCTTCTTTTATGGGGGTCCCAGGCATGTGTTTTGTAATGGGGGTCCGTGGGGATAATTAGTGTCATTTTGGGGGTCCTTGACATGAAAAGGTTTGGGAACCTCTGGTGTACAGAGAACGCTATGTTTGAATCTCGAGAAAAAAACTGGAGATATTTTACTAAATGCATTTTTTTCTGCCACATGGTTTCAAATGGATATGAGACTAGATGACCAGAGCTGACCTCCACTTCACAGCACTTAATTACCGGGTAAGTACACAGGCTGCCATTTCAAGCTAGAAGGCTGCCGTGATGCCTTGGGAGGAATACATTATGTATGTAATATCACTGCTATTATAATCTTTCTGGTGTGAAATTGATATGGTACAATATATATAAAAGGCTCCCCCCTAATAAAATTTAAAAAATCACACCCGCGTGAAGTGAGGCGATCTTATCTTTGTACATGATCAGAGTCGGCTAATCAGAATTTGTGTCCTCACCTTAGTCTCGTCATGTTACGCAATGTTTGTGTTTACACCAAAAGCTGGACATAGGAGGGACTATTGCCCCTCAAAAAATGCGCTGTACTGTGCTATTGTTATAGTGGCCAGTGGCCTCAGTTACATGCGCAAAATGTATTCAGAATGAATGAATTCATTCCAAACAGAGATTGATACCCAACTGTTTACATGACAAGTATTCCTATTCCTCAACTGTTTACATGACCAAAGCATTCATTCGGAATATAATTTTAGACTAAAGACAACAAATCTACAAGCTCACAACGCGTCGCGGCGGCGACGCTTTCGTTTTCAGGAAGTAATTAAAATTAAAATGTTATGGACTTTTGATATAAAAATACACAAAAATGAAAGATTTCCCTTTTTCGGGGGGGCAGCATTGTTATGTATGCCCATATAATGACCGCAGATGTGGTCTAAAAGTGTGCAAAACGTATTTTTTCATTTCACCGGGGCTTTAAAAGGTTTGTCATATCCCTGTGGTGGTGATGTCTGTGCGATAACACACACTATCTGTGTTATTGGCTGAGCTAAAAGGCTTCATGTGTTGTTCTGCTAATGCGACTTTCACAAGTATAAAAGCCGCTGCCGCTTCAGCTTTTCCCCGTGAAGAAGAACAACCTTGTCTGTATTTGTCACTGCAGACATTAGACTGTAAGGGAGGAGTATGTTTCATTCATCATAACGTGTCCCTGGAGATGGAGGCTCCTACATGCTGTGATTGTGAACAGGGTTACAGTTGATTTCTCTGCAGTGTTGTGTTCAAACGCAGGTTACTGTCTCACTCGCTCCATCCTCATTTGTTTCGCGTTGTTTGAAAGCTCCTGTGCAGGCGCTGAATAATAATACAGCTAAAGATGACGAAAAGTCGTATGAATTATGATCGTCTGTCTGTCACTAATAGTGCCTGAGATTCAGAAAAGATGACATGATTGATGGCTGATGGTCTATGACGTCAGTGGTTCCCAAAGTTTTCATACCAAGGACCCCCAAATTGACACAAATTAGCCCGCAGACCCCCCAATTGAAAAGATATGCCAAGGACCCCTTTTTAATGCCATGTCTATCTACTGTACATGGGACCCCAATGTATATTGTAAAATCTAAATTATTTAACTCTGAGAGTGTACAAATTTGTAGACTCTCAGAGTTACAGAATAAAGACCCATAAGGGTCCCCAGCTAAATGATGGTCCAACTATCATTTAGCTGGGGACCCCCTGGAACTGCCTCAAGGCCTCCCCGGACCCCACTTTGGGAACCACTGGTCTGTGTTATCCCCTCGCATTAAACAATGGAGGGCAGTAGGTAAAACACTGATCCGGAAAATATTCTCACAATAGCAGAACATCGCTTCAAATATAGACGATAGTGTGTCTATACGGCTTCCTGAATTCACATCATTGGCCAAATTGATGAGTTTATGAACGCACGTTTGGCTGCCATCTGACAAGGTCTTTCGACTGCCTGGCCGGTTGACTGAGAGACTTGTTGACATCCTGACGTACTTGTACTCTGATAATATATATCTGTACTTGTACTCTGATATATATCTGTACTTGTACTCTGATCTGCCATCCTGCCGGTGTAGGCATGTCAACTTTCTGTATGAGCAGAATGTTTAGCTTCAGGCCTGAATATTATAACAACAACAACAACAACAATAATAACTTGTGTTCATATTTAATATAAATATGTCTGGATGGGTGATGGTAAAGGGTTAAACGACTGTTTCACTGGGCATCCATTAAGGAAATTAGAAAGTGAGTTGAGCCAGACAGACAGACAGACAGACAGACAGACAGACCCATAAGGACATTCACATCAACAACTAGACAACACAGCGAAGACTGACTGAATGAGAGCACTGCACTCACCCCCTCTCTCTCTCTCTCTCTCTCTCTCTCTCTCTCTCTCTCTCTCTCTCTCTCTCTCTCTCTCTCTCTCTCTCTCTAATCTCCGTTACTTTGTTCTGTGCATTCATTAAGCCCTATCCTACATTGCCAGTGTCAGGGATCAATGGTTGCCGTCAGAGCAGCTCCCAGCATGCCTTGCCACTCGTGGCCATTTTTAATGAGCCCCGGTTCCACTCACAGTCACACAACCCACCTATGCTCTATTTTCATATTGCAAAAGCAAAGCTCGCACAGCCGATCATGACTGACTGACCATTGACACCGTGAAACTTTAATTACAGCAAATTATGTCCAACTAAGCTTTGGTTTGAAGTAAATCTTATATTGCAGATCAGGCTATATATTTTTGCTGCATGAAACTGCCATACAATGAGGTATAATAGGGCATAAGAGGTTGCATGATGTTAGGAGGATTAAGCTGAGCCTTTCCTGGCTGAAATTAAACAAAAAAGAGCAGGGTTATTGCTTATGTGGTGTGTTTGTAGAACCAGTCATAGGCAGAGAGAGCAGAGAACCAGGGTGTGACTTGGCTTCCATGGTCACGTCACCATGAGATATTGAGTCCCTTTGTCCATGCATTTCTGTTCTTCATTATGTTTAGGTCTGCGCAATATTATTATATTCTACATTGATTGTTTGTTGCACTCGCATTGACACAGTCACTCACATCAACATCAACATGTATCACGTACTGTACAGTACATACTCTACCTATGTATTTAACCACACATGCACACTCATACATGCACACACAGACCACACACACACACACACACACACACACACACACACACACATACACACACCTATATACACTACACAGGTAACCAAACAGATAATTGGACAGCACATCCTCCTCTGACATTAAACGTGTGTGCCAGTTGACATTCAGCCTAGTGGCCCTATAGTCCACCAGTGAGCCTGTGGATTGTGAAAAATGTACTGAAGAAACCAGGAAAAAACAGGCACGATGACAAATCGCCAACGTTCCGGCCAAGGAGAAAGAAAGATTTGTTGGCGACGCGACATGATGCATAATGAAAATAGATGCCTGCACGGCAGGCGCACATGGAGCCTTTCAGGGCACGCTGTTGGTCTCCATTTAAAATCAATCCCGTCAATGCATCATAAGTTTTTTTGACAGGGAGCAAGAGGCACTTGAGGAAACACCAGTTTAATGATGTCTTTAACCTGCCGGTAATTGACCTCCGAATTGAAAGGGAGAAACAGTATTAAAAGCCCGGGGCAGGCGATTATAGTTCTGTGCTAGTTGTGCTCGCCATACATCATTTCTGATCAGACCTGGGTCAGCATAAAGCGCAGCCTTTTTCTTGCCCCTGCTTAAAAACACAGGGCTTGTGTACAGTAGTGAAGAATGCTCCAATACTATAGAAGGAGAAATGGATTGGATTTATGCACTGTGTGTATGGCTGCCTTGTGTTTTCACACAATGCTAGGCTACATCAAACAGGTACGGTGTTTGCCAGTGCTACCAAAAAAAGAAAAATAAGTGAATGAAAATAGCAGATCTACAAGTTCAATGAGCTTCTACCCATTTGATTAATTGAAAAAGTAACAAATACAATTAAAGTGTGACTTTGTTTTCCAAAATATAGGCGATCTACAAGTTCGAGAAGTATGAATTTAGCATACAGTACGTATGGTCCCACACAAGCGACTGAAACATTTGCTTCCAACTTCCATTCGATGTGAGTGGAGGTGTAGAGCTTCCAGCTGCGGCCGATTGGCGTTTCATGTGCCGTCGCCCGTAATTCAACTTTGTTGAACTTTGAATGTTTGAAGCCTTGGCATGGTATTGCAGGCCCTATATGTGTGATACTGCAGTGAATGTGGGTTTTGAGGTTGGCCCTCCAAGACTGCATGGGATAAAAGCACATCACATCCACATAAAGATGCCTTGAACTTGTACTACACCACAAAGTCCTCTTTATTTAACTCTGAGTGACCCGTAAGTGAAGGGAAAAGTAGTGCTTTCTCCCCTTGCTTTATTATTAACAAACAAAAACCCAATGTTGCACTCTAAAAGGGCTTGCAGGTTAGGGCGAAACGTTATTGGGTTTGTTTGTTAATAAATCACGGCAGAGCCGTAAGCATTATACTGTGAGCGGACAATATATCTTTCCTTCACTTTGGCCTTTTGGTCCAGCACCGGTTGTTTGAAGAGATGTGAGGATGTCCTTAACCTATCTCTATTTTATGATCCGTAAGTGACCCAGTTAGATGAACACTGGATTTGATTGTGCTGCTTTGACAGTAAAACTTAATCTGGCCTTCTCTTTCTCTCTGTAACCTATGGGAACACATAGGCCTATAATAAAAGGAGAAAAGGATCCAGTTGTTGCGAAAGAAAAGTTGTATTGAATAAAAGATAACATTTTGCCGATTAGACTCCATTTACATTTAACATATGAGATTAGCTTTTTATTGGGAGAACCCCATTGGAGTCTAGACACTGCTGGTGGTGGCAGTGCAGATGAACCTCATTCCTTCTCAACACTAGACGACTGGGACAAGGTGGAGTTGGCGATGGAGGTGGGTTGCTTGTTGCAAACTGAAAAGAGAATGTGTTACACCATGAGCACACTTGCGCGACCATGTGCTTCCTAAAGACGCGTGTCCGCCTGGCTAAGGTACTAAATGGAAAATAAGCTCCCACCCACACGGCACAATGGAGGCAAGCGTTTCCTGGAAGGTGGCTGACGCGTGGGTGGAGCTTATTTTCCGTTTACCACCTCTCTAAAAAAACGGAAGAAGCCAGGGGGACACGCCCTTGTCGGCGCAAGTGTGCTCATACCTTTAGAGGCACTGATATTTTAAGGCGGAGTCCAATTGCCTGGTTGCAGATTGGCTAGAAGTGCTCACCTCTCAAGCTATGTGGATGGCAACAGAGAACTTCCTTATTGAATATATTTACGCATAGAGCTTCATTTGTGTGTCCACGCACGCAAGCACGCATGCACGCACGTTCGCACGCACGCACACATGCTCTAAGATAAGCTTACAAACAACATCAGCTGGCACAGTGTAGACACCAAAGTACACACCATCTGGGCTGCATTAGCATTCCAAACGACGTTTGATTTATGTTTGAGCCTAGGGAGAAAGACATTAGCCCACGATCAGTTTGTCAAGTCTTGAAAATTTCGCCCAAAAATCTAATCATATTCATTCAGATTCAAGCTGCAAATAACCACCAGACCTCCATGTACTGTATGTATGCCATCCTGCCAGTTATGTCAACATCCTGCAGCTCGGTGCTGCCAGCACCGTACAAACATCAGCTGTTCATATACAGCAACCATAGCCAGCACCAGCTTGCAACAGCATCTACACCCACAAATGCCCACAGATGACAGAGTCTGCTCCAGCTTAATTAATACCGCAACCATCTTTCCAGCCATCCCAAGCAACCATCCCCTACCAATTTGTCTCCAGCTCCGCCTGGCTCCACATCGCAGCTATTCTCTTGGCCTACTAGAGCACTTTTTAATCTCGAGACCCAAAAGAGAAATTCGGTAGTCTCCCCGGCACACAGAGTGCATATCTTTGGTCCGACGTCCTTACATTCTGACACGCAATAGTCCGACACCCTACGCCAAACCCTAACCTAACCTTAACCGCACGTGGAGGCCACATTTATGCGAGTCTTAACCGGCCACGTATGTCAGAGCCACAAGTGAGTCTTAACCAGCCAGGCATGTGTCTTAACCACATATGCCACATATGTCGGATTATTGGAATTTACAAACTAAATTACATTATGAATGAACCACTTTTGGCCTGTTTCAGAAGTAGCTCTTTATGTGTAGCAGTGGACTATGGACACTTTCAAATCAGCATTATCATTATTTTTTCATGATTGAAAAGGAAACAAAAATAAATCAGGATATTCTCTTGTGACCCATAGAGACGGGTCTGTGACCCAAAATGGGACTTGTGACCCTATGTTTGGGAAACACTGTACTAGAGGTATAAGAAGAAGCAGATGTGATGGATATGAGCATGCCATTGAGTTTAAATATGGTGCAGAAGTGGATCAATACAGATCAGCTTGCAAAAAGAAAGGGAAATGGAAGATGGCTGTGTATAGGGACTATACTGTAGTGTAGTGTGACAGAGCAAAGGGCGTATGTTTGATTCTAATTACAGTCGTGCTTTGAGCCCTTCCTCGAGACTCATAGGTGGATAGGGGGAGGGGGTTGATGGAGGATGGGGGAATCAGTGAGGATGGAAGGGGAGGAGTGTAAGTATGCATCCATATGCTGCAGGGATGGCGAGAATCTCCAAAAGGATCCCCCCCCACCCCCCTTCCTTGGCTCAGTGTCCTGGATGGATGTCTCAGGATAATGTGGTCCACCCCAAGGTTGAATTGTGAGTCTAATAGGCTGCAGACATTAATTTGTGGCTTTGTTTGCCAGAAAATAAAGCGGTTCTCCATGTTATTGGAATGTAGCCTTCAGACTGACCACACCCTGCTTCATCACTAGATTCATGCGATTCAGGGACTGCCCAAAGTGCCCATAGTTCCTAAGGTTCATTGTTCCGAAGGTCTGTTAGTCCTACATGCGGGAAGGTTGGCGAACGTGCGTTAAGGTTGGCGGACGTGCGTTAAGGTTGGCGGACATGCGTTAAGGTTGGCGGACATGCGTTAAGGTTGGCGGACATGCAGTACCCCGTGGGAGGTTATGGTTAAGGTTAGGGTTAGGGTTAGAGATAGGGTTAGTAATGTAGGAACAATGAACCTTAGGACTAATGAACCTTAGGACTAATGACATGGACCCCATCCGGCTTGGATGACCGTCTGACTCTATCTTATAATATGAACACAATTGGTCCAGTTCCAGTCCAGTATATATATTGTATTTGGTAGCACAGTCTCGCCGGAATACCATGCAGTCCCATATCCTTGTACCTGTATGAGTGAGTGAGGTATAAAACCCCTTTGAACCTTGAATCTCTGGACTGGAACTGGACCAATTGTGTTCATATTATAAGATAGAGTCAGACGGTCATCCAAGCCGGATGCACCACAATGAATTTGAACCCATACTCTGCAGTGCAGTGCAGGTACTTTAACCCTGCCCCACCGTGGCTATGGCTTGTTGACACCTATTGAACAGGCTACTGATACTCTGAATCAGGATGAGTTCCTAGTAGTGGACTCTTAAGCTTTGTGACATTCAGACAGTCAGACTTGACATTTCCATTTGAAGTGCAGATTCATGACAAGGTGCTGTTTAAAAGGATCAGTGTTAATTAACTGCAGGGGTCAACATTTAGATTGTACAAATGGAACCAAATGGGTAATGGACCCATTTTGGTTCCAATTTAAGTCCAATCATGGACTTAAATTAATACATACTGTACATACGCCGCTACGGAATGAGCCGTCTGACTATACTGTGATACCCAATGCTGCATGGCAACGAGTGGCACACATGCTATTTGAAAGCACCTTAAAATAACACAACGATTCAAGCATGAAGCGTCAATTCTCCGTGCTGCAGACAATTATATCCATATAGTGGCCCTCTGCTCATAATTACCAGTGTGGAGTGCCAGGCACAGCTTCTAAATTGTAGCCCTCGACTCCTTTACAACTTTGTAGCTGTGAAAGATATCTGCCTTCAAGCTGTGCTGGCATTCACGGCCTAATCCCATAGCTACATGGGTTGACTACGCATAGGTGATGTTTGTGATGTATCACCGCCACAGAGCTATAGGCTACACAGGCGTAAAATGCACGCATACTTCACAGTCTATTATTGGACACATTGAAGAAGCATACATTCTTCAATTAGTGTGGTTGCCCTATCCGTCAAATCTATTTTTGTCAAATCTATTTTTGTCAAATCTATTTTTTGCCAATTCTATTTTTTGTCTGTCTGTCAAATGTATTTTTGTCAAATGTATTTTTGTCAAATGTATTTTTGTCAAATGTATTTTTGTCAAATGTATTTTTTTCAAATCTACTTTTTGTCAAATCAATTTTTTGTCAAATCCATTCCCTCCGAATTACTTCACGTGATCGCAACTTTTCTAGTTAAGTATGTGATGGTGAAACGCAACCGAGGCAAAAGAAAGGATGGCCCGAACAACAACACTACACGGCAAAGGCGAGAGGTACAGTATTGATTTCTCGGCTAAATGTGGTGGGGATTGGACCGACAGTCTGCGAGAACATATCTGCAACATATAGCAGAGTCAGGAGAATAATACCCAAATTCCGCCCATATCTGTGGGCCAAATGTAATAATAGATAAATATGTGACTGAATCAAACAACGATATGTACTTTAGCTGAAACAATAATGCGAGGCCTGAAAGAGAAGTCTCTGGGACTCGAGAGAGCTACACTATGCATTAAAAGTTTCTGTCAGTAAATATAGCTGTTCTGCCAATGCCTGTCCAATCTGTTATTAATGCCTGATCTGCCCAGTGAATGACAGCCAGCCAACAGTATCCTGGCTGGCATGGGACTGTACAAACACAGTTGTCCTGTCGGTATTGCTGAAAGTAACAGAAGGCGGGACAACACAGGACAGGTGGTGGCTGCATGTGATTCATTGTTCCTGCAAGAAAGAACCAGTCCCAATGGACGCCAGTCTCCCTCGTCTCTCCCCCATTCTCTCTCTCTCTGTTCCCCCCTCTTTCTCTCTCTCTCAATTCTCTTCTGTCTCTCCCTTCTTAGATTAGATAGATGTGAAGAATGATTAGCGTGTACCGAGCGAGGAGTCTTCATGGGAGCCTGGTCACTTTCCCCACTACCAAATGTCCCTGGTAACTGTATGCTGACAGTGCCGCAATGGTACACACATACACAGTAAACTCCACACTGACAGTGAGGAGTTTCAACCGTGAGGACACATGTGATGTGGCATGTCATGTGGAGGAACATGTTATCCCTCTCATAGTCTTGTGTAGCCGGACAGCTATATTCCACAATCTCCGAATGATAGAGACTGATCCTGAAATCTGAGTAAGGAAGCTGGCATTTCTGTTCACAAAAATATATCATTACATTACATTTTTTAATTTCGACTTCTGCTAAGCAGCAAGCTATATATTATGCTTAGATGGGTGGCAGTGGCTCAGGGGTAGAGTGGCCGGTAGAACAGCCGTATGGGAGCCACGAGGTTCCCTGTTCGATCTCAGGCTCCCCCAGAGTTAGTGTCGAAGTGTCGTTGAGCAAGACACTGAATAATTGCTCCTGATGTGTAGGTTGGTCCCTTGCATGGTTTCCTCTGCCATTCGTGTTTGGATGTGCGTGTGAATGGATGAATGTAATCTAAGTGCCTTGGATGAACCGTCCTGCCATTTACCTATTTATGTAGACAATTTCGATTTATAATAGGATACATTTGCGAATGTGAAGATGAAACGGAAGTGGGGAGGAGGCTTCACATCCACTATTTTACTCATTATCAGAGCTTCCGTGTCCCAGACTTTGTGGGAGGCAACAGTCTGGCCACGCGTCTCAGTACTGCTCCCCACTGAACAGGCACCCTATTCCCCTCCGGGCATCCGACCCGCAAACATGGCCAATTGTGTTTGTTGGACCGCCCGCCCGGCCAAGCTAGAGGCATAGTGGGTGATTTTACCCTCAGTCTCCACGGTGATGGGCAGGAATTTAACCTTGCGCAACCCAGACACCCCCTCTATATAATTACTGTTGACATGGGTGGAAATGGTGAAGAAAAATCTGTGTTATACTCATACTAGTGTTATACAGAAAACCTTTCAATAGCCTGTGCTTGATTAAGACAAATTGTGTTCTTGTGTCGTAATTTGACACAAGAAAGCTATCTGGGATCGACATCAGTACTTGCCCAGTGTACGTGTGTCATATCCTCCTATAGTTTGGAAGGAATTGATTGCATGACATACAGTAAGCCTACAACATAAGTCACAACACAGCAGTTAATCAAAAGGAGCTTGATGGCTCTACATAACTGAAGCAGAATCTAACTTTAAGCATGAGTCACTAAGGAGCTGCACTCTGAGCAGGTGGGAAAAGTTAAAGTTAGGTGAGTAATGTTAATGGAGCGAGCGTTGTGGGCCGTTGGGTTCAGATGATTACCAACATCTAGACACCTGCTTAACAGAAAGTGAACATCCTCTTAAGCACAGCTGGATGAATGAGCCAGTGACGTCTCAGGCTCAAATGAAGCTAAACCTAATTTCACCTGAAATGACACGAGGCTTAATTGCAGGGTACGTTCTCCGTGGCAGTCTTCATCACGTACAGACAAAATGAAAACGAGAGAACGAGACACTTGCGAGGGTTTCGGAGCTTGTAGCAAAAATCTGCATGAGTGCAACAACTGGCTAATTAGTTATCATGCTGAGAAGGAACACTTGGCTCCGTCTCCAGATGGCGTGCTGGATGTAGAGGAGACAAAGCTCTGGTGTTTTCACCATCAGATGAGTGCAACACTGTGATGGTGTGTGCAGCATTGGAGCCATGTTGGCGGGGGGTGTTCCTGTGTCCCCTGCTTGTTCCATAATCGGCTTTCCTCAGTGACAGCAGGGAGCCCCTGGAATGGCTCTGTCACACGCACGTACACACGCACGCACGCACACTCACGCATGCACGCACGCACGCACCTGGCTTGAAATTCAGGGGGTCTTCTGTTGCCAGCTGCCACACATATATGTATATTTATTAGTGTTATCCCGATCCGATCACGTAATTGGAAATCGGGACCGATCACATCATTTTCAAATGATCAGAATCGGAACGGGAGCAAAAGAAACGTGATCGGGACATCCCTAGTATAATATTATATCCGTATCATATCATATTACTATGGAATCGTGTATTTCCTGTCAGGTGGTTGGTCTTGAGTGTGGGTGGTGTGACCATATGTTGATCTGACCACATCAAACCCTGTACACTCAAGACATGCTCCATATATGGCCAGTACAGAATTCATTCCATATTATGGAATGAACATATTATGTTGATGTGACCAGCATGCAACACAAGTATGCACAGCATCCAAACACGAGTTACATTTCCGACACAATTTCAAATAAGTATGACAAACACGCACATACACTCACACACACACGCACACACGCACGCACGCACGCACGCACGCACGCACGCACGCATGACATAAGCATACACTTATGTACACAGCACAGAATCGTGCACACAGGCAGTCAGATACACAGACACGCACACACACACACACACACACACACGCACGCACGCACGCACGCACGCACGCACGCACACATAAGA